>DWOP01000076.1:0-12214 GCA_018251135.1 Cephise aelius
TTTTTCCTGATGTAAACCAAAAAAAAAAAACTCCCTATGGTGTTAGTCGGGAGTAGCGAAGCATGGTGGCTCCCCGTTTACCTTGATCATGTTCATCAATACATGTATTGATTTACTCTGCGATTCGATGCGATCTACTTTGCGATTGACTATATAACATCATGCTAAGATAAATAGAAGAGAAGCAGCGATAAAAAATATTGCGAAAACAGCAAAATTTAGAGCTTTCCTTGCGTTTTACGCGGGCGGAGCCGCGGGCGATTGTTAGTACAGTAATAAAGTTATACCACATACATACAACCACCAACACGTGTTTCGCAGCAGGGTCAGTTGACTCTATTTCCTTTTTTTCGAAACACTGACTTTTCTATATTTTCTGTAAATATGTTATGCACAATTATTATTAATTTTCAAAATTAAACCTTTTTTTTTCGTCGAATTTTTGTACACACTATATAACATTACTCTACAGCTCTTTAATATAATTCTCGGGTGAAACTGCTGCTCAGCTAATACTACATAATGGCAACCTTGAAAACGCCAGCAGTGGGACCATACATCACAGGCCCGCTTCGCTTGTCGCCATACGATTGGCGTGCGCCCAAAAGCGGAATCACATATTGTTTATTGCTCGTCCATTTCGCTGTTTTCATGGGCTTATTCCAACTCCAGAATAATTGAGAGCAACGGATGTAGGGATGGTTGGAATGTTGAAAATGTGGATGGGAGTGTAATAAGTTTTTATAGTGTAGAAATAATAAACGAATGGAATCATCTTGGTGAGTGGTCACTGTATGGACATCTGTAAACTAGTGTGGGTTTTGGCATTTCAACACACACACGCACGCACTCCCGCATGCACGCACGCACGCAGGCGCATACACACACACACACATATACAGGCACACACGCGCACTCAGAGATACATACAGACACACAGGCACACATGTAGACACACAGAGACACATAGACACACGCACGTACACACACATACGCACGCGCGCACACACACATACACACACATAAAAACATCTAAAATGTTTTTAAAAAATCTATATATACCAGCCAGCCAGATTGATTACTCGTCGGGAGCCATTGGGTATCGGTGTAAATATTATATTTTTTATGTTGCTAAAGAAGCACTCCCATAAAGCAATAAATAAAAGAAAAGAAACTTAGTGTGTTTTCTCATGGCGAGATATTGCATCAATTGATGATATCGGTCAAATATCGTATAAAACAAGTGGCCTACAAAATGTATGACAATCGTTAAAGTCGAATTGTATCATTAGAACCTACTTGCAATTTCTGCATATGTGATATTGCGATATCTATGTGATATCGCGTGCGATAAATCGCTTCATGACTGTGACGCTAAGTAACATTATCCATACTGTCGTGCCTTTGACAAACAATTAATAATTTCGGTTTATACTGTCCTTTGTGACAAAGCCAAAAATGTTATAGGAATAAAGCGGTTGATTGCTACTGCTTTTAATGAATAACGGTCGAATTTCGACCGCAACTGGGTCACTAGTTATTTTAATTACTTATGAATATAATAGTATTTTAAAATGTAAGCATGAAATAGGGACGTAAAAACGAATCTCTTTAATTTATTGTACTCATAACACATATTATATCCAAGATATTTTAGCTTCTTGCAGTCCTTTTTCATATAAACGTGAACTACGCGAAATATCAATACTCAATACTCAAATCGTTTATTGCATTCATGGTATAAAGAGATCTTACATTATTTATAATTCTGAACACATGAATCCTGATAGGGTGTAGCATAGTGTAGCATATTGGTAGTGAGAGAAGGCCGATTTATTTTTGTATACGGATATTGTAACATTTTTGTTTGATATAAATAAAACATATTAAACTTGTCTTTTCTAAACAATCGTATTTTTTGCAAGAAAGTGTTTGAATTGTGCAATAAATTCCTTGTCACTTTGTACTCTTAGTTCGTCTGGCAATTTATTATATAATTTTACGCACATTGCACATTTGGACCAGTACGAGTATCATACATTTTTAATGTCACATGTTACACTTCGTTCGCGCAATACGCATAAATATGTACTTATACAAGGATTTCTAGCCGCGTATTAATATGTAAATAATAATTACATAGCCAATGCTCAGGCTCAATAGAGGCGCGATGACATTTGATCGCGGTAGTCGAGTTACCGTTTATTATGGAGAGAAAAATAAAAGTTTTTGAATATCCAACGCAGATGTTTTGTCCACTTTTTGTTCGCTTTATTGAAGTGATCGTGAGTGCCGTTACGTGAATTTTTTCACTTTTTTGCGCGATGCATCAATTTGTTGACAGATGCTTCTGTTGAGTATGGAAACAATAAACCGTATTGAAATATTTGTTACACAAAAAATAGTTTAGACCTACTAATCACTTTATGTGTATGTAATAAATCAGTAATAGCAAATTTCAATTTTGATGATGTAATACTATTAAAATTGAGTGATGATGATGATGAGTAATGATGTGATGATGCATTACTATTAAATATAAAAAAGAGATTACCTCTTAAACTCAAACTCAAAATATTTTATTCAAACTACATTCATACCGAATTCTTTTTTTCTGCGGGTAGGTGCAAAATAAATAACACATGTTTTAACAACCTCTGCATATAATAATTCGAAAAAATTTAATTATACAAGTTCTATGCCCTATACTTACATGTAAGGATTATTACCTACCAGCTTAAGATTTCCTATATAGTTTTCCTCATTCTAATTCACCAATACAAACTACCACTTATTACAACACCCACCCAGTATGGAGACACTTAAAGGATCAGTAATGGCACTAACCGAGCACTTTAACTCAAAAATGAATGAGTTCCAGCAACAATTGCAAAAGGCTGCTCCCTGCACCTCCACATCTTCACTAGCAAGTGATTTTTTGGAATTCAAACAATTCACTATTACTGCACTTGAAGTTATTCAGAAGCAAATGGAGTTACTTGCAAAGCAGATGGACTGCATGGAGATGAGAGGTCGTAGGAAGATCCTGTTGTTACACGGTGTCTCAGAACAGAAGAATGAAGATACAGCATCAGTATTAGCTACCATCATGTCGGATAAATTGCAGATTCCTGATTTCTCTCCAACTGATATTGCACGATCAAACCGTCTTGGTCGTCCCTCTGAAAAGCCAAGACCGCTTCTAGTAAAGTTCCGTGACGCGGCTCTGCGCAATAGGGTTTGGTTTGCCAAGACCAAACTCAAGGGCTCTGGAATAACACTCTCAGAGTTCTTAACTAGAGACCGTCATCGGGTATTTATGGAGGCTAGAACGAGGTTTGGCATCAGCAAGTGTTGGACTAGAGATGGCTGCATTCATGTCTTCGCACCGGATGGCTCGCGCTACCAAGTGGAATGCCTGGCGGATCTCGATGTCATCCCTACAACACCGATTGTGGCTTCACCCTTACAGCCAACACAACCAGCAGTTAGAGATACTGATACTGGTCTCAAGGTTCACCAACGGACGAAGAGAACTAATAGAAAATAAGTTCATAGTATTATAATATTTACTTCATCCTTTTTCTGGTAAATTACACACACAATTTTCATGTAAGTGCTTTGTTATCATTTTTCTCTTTTTTCTTGATTCTGCCGCTGCTATTGTATGTATACACATATACCGTTAGTTAACTTAGTTCTTTATTGCTTTTTCGTATCTCCTACCTCTTTTTCTTGTTGTTATTTTTTCATAAACAATAATGATATATTATTTTTGTACCGCATATTTAACAAAGTTGACACTGACAGTTTCACAGGACACATAACATTAGTAGGTATGGCATTGACAATTATGTCATTGTGGTGTTTGAGATGAGTTCTAGGTCGCTTATAGTGTTGCCAAACGTTGTTTTATTTTATTACTATTATCTAATATTCCTGTCTAAGATTTTGTCAACATTTTTATATATGTTTTTATACCTTTCTTGCTCTGTTTATATAGTTTAGTAAAAGTTTTGTATTGTATTTTATAAATTTTACTTTGTTTCAAAGTGTTATATTTTTTTAAGCCGGTGGGTAAAGACTTAACTGCTTTTTTTATCATTATTGTTATTTCTTTTTTTTTTAATTTAATTTTGTTTTTATTTTTCGTTATCTTTTATTTTTTATTTTATTTTTTGTGAAACGCAATTATGTTAATGAATATGAGTACTGATAGTGATGACAGTTTTAATACTCCTTCTGATGGTTTGAGCAGCAACGACAGTTATGTCAGCATTCCTTCTTTAAATGATGTTTTAGTATCTCAATTTTACAGTGTGGCGAAAAATTTCAACGTTATTCATATAAACGCACAGAGTATTCCAGCACATTACTCCGACATGCTAACAAGTTTTGATAGCAGAAATATTCATGCCATTTTGGTATCTGAATCATGGCTTAAGCCATGTCTTCCATCAGCTTCCTATTGCATACCAGGATTTCGTTTAATTCGCAATGACCGCGCTGATCGGAGCGGTGGTGGTGTTGCTATTTATCTTCGTTCTCATATTCCCTTCTCTGTTATTCGTACATCACCCCAAAGTCCGTCAGGGAACGAAGAATACTTACTTATTGAAGTCTTTCTTTCCCATTCTAAATTACTCTTAGGTGTCTTCTACAGCCCTTCTTTACATGTTAATTATTACTCCTCGCTTGAAAATCTTTTGGAGGAGCTCACTCCTCTTTATACTCATACTATAATCATGGGAGACTTCAATACATGTTTACTTAAAAACGATAATAGGTCTTCTCGCCTAAAATCAATAGTGGAAGCAGCCAATTTAAAAATCATTCCTTCATCTGCTACTCATTTCTTTCCGGGCTGTCTTCCCTCACTTCTTGATCTTTCTATTGTTTCATCATTAGACCATGTTGAGAAACATGGTCAGTGCGCCGCGGATGCATTTTCCTATCATGATCTTTTGTTCTTATCCTATAAAATTAGGCCTCCTAAAGCAAAATCAAAGATAGTACTTCAGCGTAATTTTGGAGGAATAAATAACGATCGGTTTCTTGATGATGCCTCTAAAATAGACTGGAAGGTAGTTTTGGAGGCCAATACTGTCGACGAGCAGGTAGAGCTGTTTAACTCCTTACTTACTCAATTATACGATGTTCATGCTCCACTTCGCCCTGTACGAATACGACACCGTCCCGCTCCATGGCTGACAGAAGAGTTAAAAATATTAATCCAAAAGAAGAACAAGGCCAAATTAAAATTTAAGTCTGATCCTAGCGACATAAACCGTGAGAAATATCGTGTAATCAGAAATCACTGCAACAAGGTATGTAGGAATGCACAACGACGCCATATTCACAAATCCGTTTTAAATGAAGACCCAACGCGGGTGTGGAAATTTTTAAGATCCATAGGAGTCGGGAAGTCACGTAGTAATATGCTCCCCCCAGACTTAAATCTTAATCTTCTAAACCAACAATTCTCATCTACTTCTTTCATTGATAGCAATGCAAAGTTAGTGACAATAAATTATCTTTCTTCACGTCCCGCTCCGGATCATCCAGCGTTTTTCATTAGCCCATTTGCAGATTGTGATGTTAAGAAGAACATACATTCTATACGATCAGATGCTGTCGGTGCCGACGACATTAGTCGTAAAATGATTATCCCTCTCTTAGACCTCGTAACTCCCATTATCACGTCTATTTTAAATTTCTCAATCGCTTCAAGCTCATTTCCTAGTGCTTGGAAAGATGCTCAGATTATTCCAATCCCCAAAAAATCCAATCCTCTTTCCTTTTCTGACTATCGTCCCATATCTATATTACCATTCCTCTCAAAACTCCTCGAACGACTAGTCCAACAACAGCTGAATGCATTCCTGTCCCATAATAAACTTTTAAGTCAATTTCAATCTGGCTTCCGATCTAATCATAGTACGACTACATCATTATTAAAGATTACTGACGATATTCGATCTGGAATGGATAATCGGCAGCTTACCATACTTACACTACTTGATTTTAGCAATGCCTTTGGCACACTAGATGTCGATATTTTACTAAGCATCCTAAATTCTCTTAACGTATCTCCAACTGCTCTGGGCTGGTTTCGAAGTTACTTGCATGGACGTCGGCAGTGTGTTCGAGTTCAGGATAGACAGTCCTCTTGGCTTACTACGACTGCTGGCGTACCGCAAGGTGGCGTGTTGTCTCCACTTCTCTTTGCCATCTTCATAAACTCAATATGCTCTCATATAACTTCTTCCTATCACTTGTATGCAGATGATCTCCAGATATATATTCAGACATCGCCGGAAAACTTAACAGAAGCCATCGACAATATGAATTCTGATCTGGCTTCTATTTTCGATTGGAGTCGGTGCTATGGATTACATGTAAATCCAGTAAAATCGCAAACTATGATAATTGGATCATCAAGACTTCTCTGCAAAATCGATCTGTCGCAACTACCATCCATTACATATGATGGCGTCACAATACCGTACAGTGAGACTGTTAAAAACCTTGGCATCATCATGGACAACAGCCTCTCCTGGACTCCCCAAATAAATGAAGTAAGTCGGAAATTATATGCAGCGGTAGGATCTCTTCGGAGACTACAGTACTTTTTACCCACTTCCACCAAAATTGCGCTAGCTCAGTCCCTACTTCTTCCAATCCTTGATTATGCTGATATCTGCTATCTTGACATAACTGAGGAGCAATTAAATAAGCTTGAGCGGCTTCAAAATTTATGTATTAAGTTCATATTTGGGCTTCGCAAATATGATCATGTCTCTGAATTTCGCACAAAGCTCAAGTGGCTCCCAATCCGTCTTCGTCGGAATACTCATATATTATCTGCTCTCTACTGTGTGCTGTTCAACCCATCTGCTCCAAATTATCTTAAAGAACGCTTTGAATATCTTTATATGAACCATGACAATAATCGTTTTCTCCGCTCTGCTACTAACCTTTCTTTGAGAACTCCTATACATTCTTGCAATTTCTATTCAAAATCCTTCTCTGTTTTCTCTGTCAAATTATGGAATTCCCTTCCCACGACTATCAGATCTGCTCCATCACTTAATTCTTTTAAAAGACAGGTTAAGGCGCATTATATGACATTATAATCTGATGTCAAGCTTTATACCTTGTTTTATTACTTTTATTTTTCTCGTTCTCTTTTTATCTATTTTTTTTTTGCTCTTTCCCTTCGCATGCATTTAATACATGCATTAACAAAATTGCGTAATATTTTTATTAGTTTGTGCACCTACTTCTCCTACTCTTGTTTAGTCCATATGCTTCATTGGTTGTCTGGAAGAGATCGCTTATAAGCGATAAGACCGCCTATTTGTTTACACACTTTTCATATTTACTGTATATGTCTTTTCTGTATTTGGTGTGCAATAAAGCGTTTTTGTATTGTATTGTATTTTATTCAAAGTAGAATGTTTATAAAAGTCTTTTAATCTCCGATCTAAAAAGAGAGGCGTTGTAAGATTGACGTATCTGTATAATTGTCTGTGGCTTCGCAGGATTAGCCTTGACCTTAGCCAAGAAGGAACTCAAAGCTATATCTATTTTGACGTTCATTAAGTGTATGTAAATGCCTTATAATTAAACAAAAAGAAAGATTTGATTTAGTTCAAGCGGGTGGAGCGACTTGTATGCAGGCTTTCTATTAACTGAAACCGTAGCAATCGACAGTGTTTTTAAGTATATTTGAAGATCTGGTCAACAGCAGTGCAGTAGAACATCTCTAGTGGCAAACAAAACACATCTCATCCAAATTTTACCAATATTGGCGCAACAGTCTCGTAGAGCTTGTGATATACGGACATGATGAAACTTCCAACACATTCGTATGGCGTTGCGGATGATGTTGATGATCATAATGTAAGCGATAACAGCGATGTCATTGATTTAATGACGTTGCTGATGATAGTGACGTTATTGATTTAATGACGTGGCTGATGTAGTGATGTTGCTGATAATTGCTGTTGATTGTTGTGATTAATGACGTTGCTGATAATAGTGATGTCGTTATGTTACGAAGTTGATGATGTAGTGATATCTTTGACGTTATGACGTTGCCGATAATAGTAACGTCGTTGATGTTACGACGTTGCTGATTATGATAACGTCGTTTATGATATGACGTTGCTAATATAGTGATGTTGTTGATCTAATGACGTTACTGATAATTATAATGTTGATGATGAAATAACGACGCTGATGATTGTGATATTGTTGATGTAATGACTTTGCTGATAGCGATGTCGTTAATGTTATGACGTCGCTGATGATTATGATGTCATTGATGGTGTTGTTTTGTCGATAATTTCACGATTATAATACACCAATATCCCCTTACCTTCTTGAAGAGCGTAACGGTGAAGAGCCCGTAGTCGTTGTCCTGGTGGATGAGCTGTGTGGAGCGCGGCACTATCATGTTGGTTATCTTCTCGTAGTTCGCGTTCCAGTCGTTGAACATCGACCTTCAACGTATAATTATAATCGATAGATAGCTTAAATGCGTTGAAGGACAGTTGATAATTTTAAATTTAGATCCTTAATATACTATTCCTTAGTAACTTAACGTGCCCTTCGAAGCACGGAAGCGCACATGAAGATTTGCCACTAGAGGTAAATCATCAACGTCACGATGGGGCGCTACGCTTGAGTAGTGCTCAAAAAAGCGGTGAGGCAGGTCACCGAGGGAGTTTTAGTGAGTAAAAATCCCACATAATTCGGTATCGCTCCCACGGTATCGGGTAGCTTTGGAAGGTTCCCCGTAGTCAAAAAAAAGGGGTTATTCATCTAGGTAGTGGCCGTGGTCGGGGTTGCTTAACCTTGTAAATCAGGTCGAGGAAAAATTAACAGCACGCTGCGCGCTTACGGTTCCCAATATGATTCTTAAGGGCTCCACAAAGCTTACAACAACTTGACACGAATTGAGTCGCCCGTTTCAAATAGCGAGGATTCAATTTCAGATCATAAACATTCGCTAAGAATTGTAAGCCCTCTGGCGGTATTAAAAAAAACACTTGTAAATCAATACACCCTTACTATATAAGTCTCAGAATTTGGTGCAACTTGGAACTTGTCGTGTCCACTTACTTGGGCACGATGACCAGCAGAGTGGTGAGGTACTCGCTGTCCAGGATGAAGTGTTCGCGCTTGACCAGGTCCGCCAAGTTGCGGGTCAGCAGACTCCCGCTGTTAAACAACATTTATTTATTTATTTGCTTGAATACAAGTTTACTAATGTTGTACTCACTAATTCAATATGCAAATGACAAATTTTAGTATTAATTCTCAATGATTATAATGTTATTAATAATATTAAGTCATAGAGGTGCAGAGAAAATATTGTGATATACATTAATTTTCTCATTGGTTTCATTTCTTGGCTAACCTTATCCAAAGGGGGCTCGAAGCCAACTAATAGCTATAATTTCAGTTGTGTTTTTTTTTACATTCATTAAGTCAATGCAAAAAACATAAGGAAACTTAACACTATTTGCAACAAAAAAATATTTGACTTTTATGTCAATCTAACGATATTGTAAACTGTAAACACATTGTGGACGAATCTTAGCTCACTGACATTATTCATAATCTTAAATTAATTCAATTTTAAATTTATACTGTAGAGTTTGTTTGTTTGTTTGAACGCGCTAATCTCAGGAACTACTGGACCTATTTGAAACATTGTATTTGTGTAATACGATTTTAAATAATGTAAAAAGTATTTTAGTGTAACATAGTCCATTTATTGAGAAAGATCACGCTAAGATGAATAAGAGAGGGGCATTAATACGAAATATTGCGAAGACGGCAAAATTTAGAGCTTTTCTTGCGTTTTACGCGGGCGGAGCCGCGAGCGGTCGCTAGTCGTCTATAAATGTAAATACATTTCTGTGAATAACATTCTGATTGAGAACCAAATGATAAGTTTTAAAATCTCCGAATGATAAGTTTTAAAATCTCCGAATGATAAGTTTTAAAATCTATATCAAGTAATCTACATCTACCCTTTAATATAATAAAACTAGAGTTGGCTTGGATGCGCTAATCTCTGCACCTAACGATTGGAATTGAAAAATATATGATAGATACATTCATTAAGAAGGCTATAGGCTATATAACATTACGCTATCACTCATTTCATTTAATGGCCTAGCCTAGATCTATAATTCTCTTATCTATACTTAATAATATAAAGCCGAAGAGTTTGTTTGTTTGTTCGCACACGTTAATCTCAGAAACTACTGGACCGATTTGATAAATTATTTTACTGTAAGATAATCCATTTATCGAGGAAGGCTATAGGCTATATAACATCACGCTATAACTCCTTTAATTTAATGACGGATGAAATACGCGACTCAGCTAATCTATAATCTAGATCTATAATTCTACTAATATTATAAATGTGAAAGTTTGTGAGATGTATGGCTGTTTGTTACTCTTTCACGCAAATACTATTGAACCGATTATGATGAAATTTGGATGTGGAGGTAGCTGAAGACCCAGAATAACATAGGCTACTTTTTATCCCGGAGTTCCCAAGGGATCGGGATTGACACGGGAATAACGAGAATTTATTTTCTCGTAAGGCGACACGAAGGTCGCCGGGCAAGCTTGTAATATAATAAAGCTAAAGAGTTTGTTTGTTCGTTTGAACGCGCTAATGTCTAGAACTGCCGATCTGATTTGAAAAATTATTTTTGTACATAATAGCCACATTCATGCGGAAGGCTATATAACATTACGCTGTGAAACGCGTCACATAGCTACTGTAGAAATAAATACATATTTCTTCATATTATAAATTCTATGAATTAATAACATTGCGTTTGGTATGTCTTTTGACATTCCGTGACGATCGCTGGACAGGACTTGTCGCTGTCACTGCCCACCGTGATCAAGACACATGCGCACAGACAATTGCTGTAGATGAATTGTCACATTCCACGAGGAGGTGACGTCGCGCAAGAGGGAGGCGGAACGGGTGAAGTCGGAGACAAAGCTACCGATTAATCCGAAGAGAGGTCGAACGCAGACATCTGGCACACGACCGTCCGTCTGATTTAACGTCCGATCCATGATGCTGCTGCAGATGATGCACTCACAAGCACGTATGCGCCTACCCCTGCGCATATATTTATGCGCAGGCGACGACAACGCGTCCCCATAAAGGTCTTCGTAGGCGGGCGTCGCTGGTTGGGTCGGCAGAAGTAGTTTAAGCACCCAACCGCCCGAGGCAGTAGAAGGCACACCGTAGGGTTTCAACCGGTCGCAATCCGACATAACCATCTGCGTCCCCCGTGGCGCAATGGTATCCATGGCGGATTTCCCCACGATAAAAAAAATGTAAATTATAGCCTAGATTCTATTAACGCTTAAAATTTTACGTTACTAGGAAGAAGTGGAAGTGAAAGTGTGAATACGCCATTTCTATGAAAAAAATAAATATTGAAAAATAATCGTTAGTAAATATTAAAATATGACGGTGTTTCTATTTCATTACAGAATATTTGAAGTTTACAGCCTCTTGTATGACATTTGTTTGGTACTATAACATACAGTTGATGCTGTGTCGTTAGAAATTAACTGTAATAATGTGATAACCCTAATCTTATGTTACAACCAGGCAAAGTACCTAACTCTTCGAAAACTTACAGAAAATAAATAATAATAATGAACGCTTTCACACTCATAGAAAGCCTGATGATGAAGCAGCACAACAGTGTATGTAATTTTTCGATAATTTACAGCAAGCATATGTAGTACCTAAACATATAGGTATTATAATGTTTAGGTTCATGAAATAATTTTTATTAAGTTAAATGGACAGTTCTGTGCCATGTAGGAATACACAAGACTTGTAACAGTTTGGAGCTGAACATAACTCATAAGCCTTAATCTAAGCGTCCTCATGTCAGAGGACCTCTAAGTGAATAAACTCTGTGCACAACTTATCATAAGTAATGAATTTTAATAAAATCTTAAAATATGCGGCTCTCCGAAGTAACGAAGTTTGGATCAAAATATTATTAGAGTTGTGCAATTTAGTGGGTTAATACGTACCTATCAATTTTTTTTTTGGCTCCTGGGAGGCAGCGTGCGTCCTCGCCGGGACGCCGCCGTGGGACTTGGAGGCCGAGTCGCTAGCGCGCGACTACTGGCGGCGGAGAGA
>DWOP01000077.1:0-12196 GCA_018251135.1 Cephise aelius
GATTTCACAGTTTGAGTTAGAGAGTTATAGCATAATATTATGTAGCACTAAGCCTGCCTCAGGAATGTGGCAATAAGAGTTTACAAGTATGACCAGCGATTCTGGAGATTAAGGTGTTCAAACAAACTCCTTAGTGTTATTATATTAGTACGGATATAACATTCCAAATCTGGATTCCCTATTGTTATGAAAACAATAAATACAATGTGGATAAGAACACTAAAACAAAACTAAAAACTAAAGTCACTTAGATGGGAGTTTGTATACTATCTGTATAAGCATGCATAGACAGCTTGCATAAATTGTAACTGATCTACAAAGTTTAGTAAGGTGTGTATGATCAGATGGTGGGGTCATTACTAGTGACATAAATTTCATGCATGCTTCTATACTTCACAGGACATGTTAAGCCGTTGGTCTTGGTTGTTAAACCTTGTCGCGGAGTTATGGGTGGTCTGAAAACATTCAACATGGTTTAGTTACTCTCATACTCACATATCCAACATTGGTTTCTCCACCAACCAGATTGGAGCAGCATGGGCTTTCCCCCGGTTGTTTAGAGACCCATAACCCAACAGTGGGACACAAATGAGATTGTAGCAACAATCTACACTATACAACAATATAGTATTAAACGTATAACATAGGTTATATTCACATAAGTATTGCAATTTGTTACAGATATTCCTTTCTCTAAGAGGTACCTGAAGTACTTGACAAAACGTTATCTTAAGAAGAACAACCTTCGAGACTGGCTGCGAGTTGTTGCATCTGCGCATGATTCTTATGAGTTGCGATACTTCAACATTAATGCGGACAGCGACAATGAGGACAATGAAGATTAGCCTCTTGACATAATAAAAATAGTTTTACACTAGGATTTTTTTCATTTATGAATCACTTATAGAAATTAATTAGACGTAACATGATTTTCACATTCTAATGATGTTAGTTAGGAAGTATATTTCATTTCTACTACAAGATTACTGTCAGTGATTATTTCAATTTAATTAATATGTTGCATTTTGCAGGATAAATTCCATTTGGAGTGCATGTGGCACCAACCTCTTACATGAACATAACATAAAGTCATTAGTGGAAGCATTACTTTTGCAAATGCCTTTGGTCAGTGACCATTAACCCGGCTCAAGGAGCTATAGAGACTCCTCCTCTATAGAACACTTGAGTAATTCCTGTCCGGCGCGTCCATGTCGCGGGGGTGGGCACCATTCACTTCAGTAGGCCGGAGTGAGTTGGTGGCTGAGTCCGGCAGGGACCCCGTTTTATGGGGTATAACATATTTCTTATTGATAATAATATATATATAGCCGTACTTTTAGCCAAAAAAACTATGAAAAAAGAAATATACTATTGGGATATCAAAAAGATATTTAACACTAACGTTCCTAGATTGTCTCCATCTATGCGAAACAAATGTGGCACAGTCATCCTGCCTTTAGAATGCCTGGCCTCTTTCTATTTTTTCTGTTTATCAAGGTACCAATTATTATTTGAATGAACATTGACGAGATAACCCTTGATAATAAAATGGGTACTAAGGATTTAAAGATTAGATATCCCTTTCTGTCCAATATTGTTTCTGGTCCAGCGACTCTTGACGCTTAGTTTTGGGCAGGGGTTAAAATCGGCAATGAGGGAATGGTGTAACAAAATAAATAATGTATACGTACGTAACATTTTATTTCGTTTGATAAATATTATTTACATAAATAATAACATAAAACAAGTTGGCTTAAGTATTGATTTACAATAATTCATCGAAACAAGTATTTTAACTTAATCACTAAGTTCATCTAAATAATTTTTGTACTACACTAACTATAAGATTCTTCGACCGCCGCGACTAAGTATTGTCCGAATATTGAGAAATAACGAAATGCGCTATAAATGATAACTTTGAACTAAAAAATGGTAACTACTTGCACTGGTTCGAGTTCCTTGTATATTTATGTATGTAATTAAAACTACAGCTACACGAGTGTAAAAATATGCTGCCATTTTTAGCAACATTAAATATCCTACGTATTGTACTATAGCACAGCGAATAGAAATTCGAATTTGAATTCAGTTCAACAATTGTTGCTTTAGGTAGTGTTGCTATCTTTGTAATTTTTCCCTGTGAGAGGGCGGTGTCCAGTGCAAGTTTAATCTAAGGGCGTCAGTGTTTATTTGCCAGCGGCAATTTCCTTCATCCTGTTGAGGGCAGACCCAGCCTTGAACCAGGAGATCTGTTGGTCGTTCAATGAGTGGTTGAGGTTGATGCGCTCCGTCTTCCCATCTTTGTGCTTGATTTCGCATACGACAGGCTGTGAACAAGTACAGGAGTTACTATATGGTCTAAGTGGCTTAATGGAGTTGCATTTTTAAGTCGTTATACATCACGCTAATAAGTACGTAAGAAATTAAAAGTGGAAAAAGAGTTCAATCCTTAGGTATTATGTGTATATTGCTGCATATATATTATTTGTACAAACTCTTTTCATCTTGTATAAAATCTTGGTATAAATTCAAGTACATCCCAGGCGAAGTAGCCTGCAGTGATGTAGAGGTCTTATGTATAGTACAATTTTGAGATTTGAAGGTGGAGGTACCATTGCTACCCAATTTCAGTGTCAAAGCAGTACTATGGTCTACAGTGTTTAGGTTTGTATACATTTATATCTTCCAGAAGTTCTGCAACATATCTGTGCTTAACTACAGGTATGGCTCCTATCCTAAATTGAGTTGATTAAAGATGTCCATGGGCGGCAATGACATATGAGGTGAATAAGAGGCTTCAACTGCTGTTAGTTTCAAGTTTAAACACCCAGTTATGAAATATTTATATTCATCAATTGAAAAAAATACCTTGCCGGGTGCGAGGTCCTTTAGGCCAAGCAACGAGATCTTATCATCGGGGCGGATTTTGTCGTAGTCGGCTGGGTTTGCGAATGTCAATGGCAACAGACCCTGCTTCTTCAAATTCGTCTCGTGAATTCTACAATAAAAAAAATACATATATATTAAATATTTGTAAAGTACTCAGTTACCTAGTCTGTGCTTAATTTTGAAATATAATTAATTAAACAAAGTTGAATTGCGGTTCATTTGTTGCGTCATAAGATTTTAACGTTTAAAAACCAATTACAATATAGTGCAAATATAGCATCATAAGCACATAAGGTACTCTCCACAATTACTTTAATGACGCTGCATCCAAGTGGTAATTTAAATAATATTATGTACGAACTACTCGTTATCAGCCGACTTTTAAATACAATTGTGCCAGCTTTTACTATGTTTTAAATTTATTGTTAAACCTATACATTAAACGCATTACTTTTAAAATAACAATAATAAAATAGAAACGGTGTTATAATTAATTAACAATGAATTTAATTAAAAATACAATAATATATGCAAAAATGTCAGCAATAATACGTGGCGGCCCGTCGCCACGCCAACGAGCCGGTTCGATCTGATACCCGCGTCATTAGATATTTCACATCAAAAAAAGACTAAACAGACTTATTCACTCACCTAGCGAAACTCTTGACAATAATCGCGCGTCCACCGAGATGGCGGGGCTCGAGCGCGGCGTGCTCGCGGGAGGAGCCCTCGCCGTAGTTCTCGTCGCCGACGACGCACCAGCGCGCGCCCGCCGCCTTGTACGCGCGCGCCGTGGCCGGCACGGGGCCCCACTCGCCCGTCAGCTGGTTGCGGACCTTGTTCAGCTCGCCGTTCTCAGCGTTCGTTGCGCTATGCGAATACAAATTTAATATGCAAATACATCCTCCTCTCTCCGGTCATAAATTCATGTGTTTCGTGTAACGAGCCAGCGGGAAAAATTTATAGCTTTCCCCAACCTTAAGATTCCTAACATGAATCTTAGGCGGCTCAATAAAGCTTACAACTTGACCAGTCGCTCATACCAAATAGTTAGGAATCCATTTCAGATCATAAAAAAAATCGCTAGAAATTGTAAATTTTTGGCGGTAATAAAAAAAACACTAACAGTCCTTTGGCATAGTCCTTCCTATTCGCGGTTGATCGCAAATGTTGACCACTAGTCATCATTCGGACTGCGTGCTCGTTTTCTACCATTAATACCGCACCTAATTAGAATATTGTCACACACACACTTCCACACTTTCTTTCAAATTCAATTAGCAAACTTTTTCCACCTGGAATTTTTAAGGCATAATTAAATAATTTTCTATGTATAATGCTCCTTCTATTGTGCGAAGGTGGGCTTGGTGACTTATAACACAGGTACTAAGTACTTAGTTCAAGCACCAGATCCCACAAACAATTATTGTACCTATCAGAATCTTACTGTTTTTTGTATCCTTTAGGTCTGTACTTTTGTTTGTGGTGTGCAATAAAATATTTTGACTTTGATTTCGATTTCGGATTACCAAATAAAGAAATAATCGAACAGAAGCCACTTTTATAACGACCCGCCTGACTTTCTCTGTCATTAACTCATCATGGGTTTGGCGAAAAGAGCCAGAGGCGAAAATGTATAGCTCTCTCCGCCCTTACAGTTCCTAATAAGAAACTTAAGAACACAATAAAGGTTACAACAACTTGACCCTAATTGAGTTGCCCGTATTGAATAGCGAGGACTCAATTTCAGTTTGTCATAAAAAATTCGCACAAAATTATAAAATTTTTGACAGTAAAAGCTATTATCATACTAGTCTCTTATTGAGATCGTTTTGGGCTTGATGGCATGACTAAATGTCGTGTAGTTACTAAATTGCTCCATCGACGTCGTAGGAGACAGTGGTAAGCATCAACGTAGCTATGGCCGTTGAGATATCTACTAAAAAAAACGAACTTTTATGCCTTCCCACGTAAATGTTATACTTGGCCATTATGCTACGGTGAGGCCAGCTTTCTGGACTGAGGACCCAGGGAACCTCTAGTTACGCTAATGTTGAAAACATGAATCCATACGACTGATTCTATTTATTCATTTTATCCCTTGAAAATTGTATACAAATACGAGTATACTCTGTGGATACGTCCGTGTAAAAACTCGGGATAACTTTTTATGGAGATGGAAGCGCCTTAGATAATAGAGATACATATTTTCCAGATATAGATGTAAAACAAGTGACTGAATTAATGTTTATCTTGATTCTTTTTAAAATTTCAAATGTCCAAGGCAAACGGCCATTGGTTTGTCGCTGCCATTCTCAGCTCGTTTTCAGTTGCTCGTCAACAGTGAAACAACTGTCTGAGATTTGAAAATTAGCATTTTTGTCGAATAACTCTGGCGCGGTGTCTCTGAGCGCGATACCGACGCTGGCCGGGCTTTCAGCTTTTAGCCGTTTTTTAAGCGGATTGCACTTTAAAATATTTCTCTATCCTCTGCCAAAGACTTTCGTGTCCTAAAAAGTGGTTTGACGTGATGTTTATTAGTTTTTTATCTATGAATATATTATACAAGATACGTAGGTCAAATGATAAGCTTCCGTTCTATAGTGTACTCTATGGTACGATTATCTATGGTGCACCAACAAAAAAATACAAAAAAGTAATAATGGGAATAAATCACATAATCTAAATGTATCAAAATTGAATAATTTAAAATCAGTCTAAGATAACTTAAATAACACAATGTTATTTTCAAATATTTAGGATTCAAATACTCAAAACGACAATTTCACGGCAGTGCTTTTTATAAAATTAAGTATAGGTATTGTATGACAAAGCGATTTGAAATTATGTGTTTAACCGTTTGGCTGCAATCCTATATGTGTCCCACAGCTGGACATGGTCTCTTCCCACAATCGCCAAAGCCCTAGAGCATACTCCACCACGCTGCTGCAATGCCGGTATACGGTTAAACACATCTCCACCGGATTGGTGAAGATGTGTTTAACCGTTTACCGGTTACTATTCAATCTCTTAACTAATACAATGTATTCTCTGTTAAGAATTACGCAATAATATTATCTAGTAACTGTGTGAACTAATTACAACCTTCGACCTTAACAATTATATAGAAAATTGACATCTGTATTGCACATCGAAAGAGATATTTGAACCAATCAAAAAACTAGCAAAAAGCGTCGAAGCTAAACCCGCTGCCCCTTTATCGCACCGCACAGCGCTCATTGGAGCCGAATTTATGTCTCTCAGTAATCCTGGCCCATTTGTATAGATAATTTTTATTATTGCCATCTCTCCGGCCGCCAGATAGCTAGCCGAAAGAGTTCGTAACGACGATTTGAATAAGGAAGACGTATGCCTTCGGCTGTCGATAGCTTGGGCATTTGGAGGAATTCGAAATTTAAAATTGGTGATAGGGATGTCGTTATCGGTTTTTAATATTTAACTCAGTTCTTTAACGATTCTTTGGTACAGACAAGTTGATTTATCATACATGTTCGTGAACAATTTAATTGAAAGACGTAGCACTTAACTCGTTTTGTATTAAAACTGTAAGTGAATATGCAAAAATACATTAAGTGACAGACCAGAGAAATGACATATTTCACGGACAAAGAATTAAGTTGGCTATTCATCGTGACAATGTTCTCAGCGTTCTGGGTACTCTTCCCAAGCACAGTGGCTTGGATTCTGCATTTATATTTAGTTATATATTTATTTTCCTTTGTAAAAAATTGTTTGGTAAAAATTTGCCTCGTTGATTGTATAAATATTTATTTGTTTTTTTTTTTGTAAACACTTTATAACAGTTTGTTTCGTTACAATTACACATGTAAACAACATTACAAAACATGCACTTAACTCACAAAATTAATCCGACTCATAGCCCTACCATAGACAACAAACTATGCGTGTAAACTATTTTTAACATGGCCACACCGAGTTTATCTGCCCCCGCTCTTATGTCCGCGTTATCGCGCCCGATGCATTAGTCGTCGATAATACGACGATAAAACAGATCGGACGGCGCCACGCTCCATCCCGATTATACTCTCGATATAAAAGAAAAAGAATCGATTCTTCAGATAATGATGTCATGCACGCTGTCCCGCCTAAGTGTCTTAATTGTGGATTCCTATGTAATGTACCTCGAGTTCGAGATATGGGTTCCAGTTTAAAAAGTCACTCATTAATCTGTTTTTCAAAATTAATGGCCGATTTGGACAGAATGTTGGTACAGATAGCGTTTAAGTAGAAAGTTATTTTTTTTTAATTTTATTATTTAATGCGTTGTTTTATTATTTTATCTTTACTGTTGGTAGGTACAAAATAAATAATTGTTTTCAGTCTTCAAAAAAGTAGACATAAAAAAGTGTGTGTGTACCTATGTACGCACATAATAAGTAATACTTCTTTGGCGTAACAAGATAAAAATCTTTCTTAATAAATATCGTGGATATAGTTGCCAGTTCTCACGCAAACATACGTAGATGTCTTTACTTTTATTCTGTGGGTAAGTTTTTATAAAAAACTAAAATATTGACTAGCTAATTTCATGGTGCCGGGTTTTCGTGACTGTGTGTGCGCACATCGTAAAAATTTACTCTCATCATATTTTCCTAACGCGTTAAAAGAATTAACACTTCAAAAATAAAAAATAAAGTGTTGCCTGTTGCCTTTATAAAGTGATTCTTTTGTTTCTAAACGACACACGAATGTCACCGTACTTTCCTAACAAAATGGCGGTCTAATTTCGCGCCAAAATTAAGTGCCCGCATCGTACGTCGTTTTTCATCAAGCTCCTTTTAGTGGGTTTATTATTTATCGCGTCCGCCACAAAACGCCTTCACGCCGCACTCATTATGTTGATGTGCGTTGAAAGACTGAAAATTTTGTCTATTCGACAAAATAGTGCGATAACTGCTAATGATCACATTGCCGCCATTTTGAATCTGTAACGTTTTGTTTGTTTATGTGTAATAATACGGAAAGGTTTAGGGTAGTTTAAGATTGGATAAATGCGTGTTTTACCAGTTTGTTCATGTTGGTTTTTGTGTAGTTTAGCGCTGAAAGGCTTCCCTCGTTAATGAGTAGTAAAAAGATAATGCTGTGTACACACGCCAACGCATAATCATTTAGGAAGGACGGTCCTTTTGTGTGATAAAGGCTTAGCTTCTTGCTAATATATGTGATGTTATTGGTTCATATTGTGTCGTTTGAATAAGTGTCCTAAATGTTATTGAGTAAATCTTATGATATTTTAGGTCGCGTACTTAACTCGGAGATTTTTTTTGCAGTTTATCTCAACCATAAGGCAGACGGGCCACCTGATGGAAAATAATCACTGTCACCTATGGACATTTCCAACATCAGAGGAGTCGCCAATTGACGGCTTTGATTAATAGCTTTTTTCATCTTTCTTGAAAAGCACCATGTCGTAGCGCTCCGGGAGTACCTTGGGAAGAATATTTTTATCTACTACATGTGTTTAATCTACTGGGCTCCGGGAAACATCAAATATTACATAGAATTGAAAGCGAGTAAATTATATGCGGTAGTCATATTATTATTTTTTAAATCACCCCAGATGGAGTACTTTACTGGACTTATAAAATAAAGTAACTTAGTTATAAGTATAATGTTTAAGTTAAAATCGGCAAGATATATATTTACCATAACGAATGACGCCGAACGAAACAAAAACACTACAATCTCGCTATAAAAACTTTTCCATGAGCAAAATCCTGATATAATCTCCGCATACATTTTCCATTTTACGAGCAAAACTTGTAAACAATCAGAGGCATTATGACAAAAGACAATGCGTTCGACATTAAAAAAACAAAGCGGGCGGGATCACACGATACAACCCGAAGGAACAGCAGTGGGGCGAGCGATCCCGATCGAGCTATCGGCATCTCAGTTTGTTCTCACATCATTACCCGCGCCGACGGCTACAAATTTACATCCCACACAATGGCTATCCGCCATCGAGGCATCATTAAGGTGATTCTGATAGCGCCAGCCCCCGTACCGCCCAAATGACGTAAATCCAACCAATAATCCGGACAAAATTCACCCCTGTTGCGGCCGAATTAAAATCCAATTTGGCATCAACAAATGACGGTAGTTACGAAGAATATCAGCACCGGAGTAATGACAGAACGTCATACGAGTTTCAGCGGGGTAAACGATTATGAACACAAAGTTTATTGTTGTAAAGTTGCAAATGGATTATTTAATGACATGCTTTGGTAATGACTTGTCTGAACCGAGCTCCAGGCTATCGTCGTACAATGAAACTTACAATAGAGAACCGAGGAAAATTGGCAAGGAAAAATATATGTTAATAGCTAGGCGTATTTCAATTACTAAAACTTTGTTTTGAAAACATGTCAATTTTTATAAGAATGCGATGGTGCTTAAGGAATTGGCTAATTACAAGCGATCCGTCACATAAACTAACATTGATCAGGCTACGATATTTGGACGATTTATTATGAACGTTTAGAGACGGTAGGATTTCGAAAGCTTAGAATGAAAAGGCGTTCTAATTAATGTAATAATATGTTATCAAAACCTTGTTGGAGGCTTACGAGCGGCTTAAATGATCAACAGGTTGCTTGGCCAATAACTAAAACGCACTAAGGAATCAGCCCATTATCTATGGGCATGAGCATTTCGATGTGAGCTTAGGAATGCTCAGAAAGCGCCAAGGCAGGCCACCGAGGGCCTTTTAGTGGGTAAAATATCACATAACGTGGTTTCACTCCTACATTATCGGGCACCTTCTGACGGTTTTCCCTCCGTAACAAAAAAAACCTTACAATGTTACTAACATTTGATTTCTAACTTTCATTCTATATTTGTACAAACATTGAAATGAAAGAACTACACCATAACTTGCGTAGAACAAAAGTCGAAAAACGCTTATTTATCCAGTTGGACGCGTTTTGCATACAATAAGGTTCGTTACGTTGACGCGTCGGACGCATCGCGGGTGACGCGATCGTATCGTGTGCGAGTTGCCTAATTTGCTACCTGCTTCCAGCATTCGTATCACCTGTTTGGCGAGAGATGCGATCTTTGATGGACCGTAGCGATGTTTTGCTGCTCTTAAGAAACAGTTTCTTTTATAGACGTGATAAAAGAAAACAGGTTACAATTTTTTTTCTCTGCTTTTCCCTGCCATGCAGACTGAGTCTGGGTGTTTGCGTACTTATATTGTTTATGAAACCTACGATACCAAAGAACATAGAGAATCTTAGTGTAGGGCAGGGCTATGAGTTTGGGAATCGTTATTAATATAAGGAATCTAAGAATCTTGGGCTATGAGTTTGGGAATCGTTATTAATATAAGGAATCTAAGAATCTTGTGTAAAATTATTTATTTAAGTATGTATTTAGAAATATATGCGTATTATTAGCAATCATCGGGTTACCATAGCAAAGGCTGTGCCAAGTTTTGTATCAAATGTCAGTTTGTGAGTTATCCCAAAACTAAAATTAAAAATATTTTACTAAACTAACAATCGCCCGCGGCTCCGTCCGCGTAAAACGCAAGGAAAGCACTAAATTTTGCCGTTTTCGCTATATATTTTATTACTGCTCCTCTTCTGTTCATCTTAGCGTGATGTTACATAGCCTATAGCCTTCCTCTATAAATAGACTATCTTACACTAATAGAATTTTTCAAATCGGTCCAGTAGTTCCTGAGATTAGCGTGATCAAACAAACAAACTCTTCAGCTTCATATTATTAGTAGAAACAAATTCTTTAGCTTTATATTATTATTACAGATATTAAATAACAATCAGGCCCAGACAGATATGCTAATTTAATACCAAAAATACAATAAGGAAGGCACCGTAAGGAAACAATCTTGCGTCAACATATTATTATCTCTAGTCTATCAACACTGTTTTATTTATATCAGTAATTAAACACTATGAATCCACAACAAGAGCGTACCAAAAAAGCGTAACGGACGAAACAATACCTGCTATCGTTTAAAACAATCCGATTATCTGCCGATCGGTCCGTATCGATACACGAACAACACTGACGAAAACCGTAGAAACAATCGAATCGAATTCGAGAGATAACTCGGAGTACGAAAATAATAGATAACGCGATGCAATCTGTAAACAATGGTACCGGACTCATTAGCGTAACTCGGATTGTGTAATAAACCTTGTATTTATACAACAGATGTCGCTGTTTGGGGGCGAATAAACGCCACACATATAAAACACTAGTTTTACCTGTTACTAGCGCGGTTTTACCTGTCACTTTTTACAACCTCGACAAGCTCTTCAATAACAGATTTTACACACACCGTCCACGTCAGCGGAGACGAAGACTTTACTTTACCATGGCCTTCACACGATATTACCGAGTGCCTAGTCGTACCCCTCCTTCGCACCCCAATTACCGCGATTGACAGGAGATGTCCTTGGGTTAGCCGCAATACCCCATTAAGAAGAAGAAATAGGGCGATCTCTCTGGCTACAGCCGGGGGCTGATACCTTCCCTTCCTCTAGTAAAGGCGAATTATTCAGGGCTGCGGCAAAACCCGAAATCCGGAATCATTCTTCCCGTTATATGTTTTTGTCCTGTGCTATTTCGCTGTACTCCACCCCTATTAGAAAGAGGAGGACAGCCTAGGACTACGGGAAAAATCGTGGACCGAGATCATCCCTCCCTCTTATGAAGGCAGATGGTCCAAGACTGTGACGAAGGCCCGGGGTCCTACACCATTATTTCCTTCAGGATCATGTTTTCTGTCCCGGCTGAGAGCTATATAAAAATATTTTTTCAAATCCGATCGGTAAGTCTAGAGACTAGTGCATTCAAACAAACAGACGTCTTAGCTTTATTACATAAGTACAGATTATCAAAATCAATTGTACGATTCTAAATCGATTATAGCATCTGTATCGATATCCACATCCAATAAACTAAGTTTTCTGATGCAGGCTGAAGTTCTTTTACAACAAGATAAGTTTGAACACGAACGAGCAAAAATGGTGGAAGATTACACGATCGAATCTGTAAACAATGGAAGTTCTCATTAGCTAGCAAGCGGCCAGGTATCCGTGCATTCCGATTGTGCAATTGTGGAATCGGACTAATCGATTTAACGATTTGCAATCGATATATTTTAGTTGTAGATTTGGTTAAGACTTAAGTATAGATATGGCCACTTCCATATATAAAAATCAATGTTTGCGTGTATTTGGCCTATGCATACCAAAACTACTGGCCAGATTGTGATAATACTTTAGTATAG
>DWOP01000078.1:0-12181 GCA_018251135.1 Cephise aelius
AAAATATATTAATTAATCTGGAAAGCGAAGTGTGGGAACGCGTCGCATAACACATTCCGCAGCGTCAGCGCTCCCCGCTGCTGCTTCACCGCTGTTGCGATGTACCGTGTTATGACGAAGATATCTTCTACGTCACGACAACACTACGTTGCTACGTAACACCTCCCTCCTGAAGATCAGCAACTATTGGCGGGCTTCACGCGACATGGTTGCTGAAATAGCATTAACGTCGACTTTTATGCGTTTGGGTTCAATCTTCTTCTTATCCACGATCTTAGAATATATTTCTTGCGACTGTGACATGGCACTTTTATGAGACGATTCTTTTTTATGAAGGTGTTTCTTTTTACACAATCTGCGGCACAGTAATCCAATGCCAAGTACACTCGCACTAAATATAATGGTGTAGATGGGTATAGTAGTATGCAATAGGCTTTGATCGCCGACTTTATCAAGTTTTATAGGACATTGAAGAGATACTTTTGTATTATCTCATGAAGGTCTTCAAAATTAATAGAATTAAGTTGGACTGTTGATTTTCTGTTCAAAAACTCATTTTGTAACTTGTGCAATTCCGTAATCTTCAAAGCTCTTCCTTTTATATGATCGTTGGTATTCATAATTGTAAATTGAGATGAAGAAAGGTAGCAATTATGAGGAATTACTGCTAGGTAGCTGCCATGTAGAGTTTTGTACTGTTCTTGCCCGCAGGATATCTTGACTTTGGTTGAGACAGGGAAACTCATGGTGTAAAGCTTGTCATCGAGTTGTTCGACTGCTTCTTTTGTGAGAACAACTGAAGTCAATTTGCATGAAGAGTGGAGTTCTTGCATAGTGATTAACTGATTCACGCAATCTGGATGAACTGAAGACCTCATATTCTTCTTGCAAAGATACCATGTATTGATCTTAGGACATTCTGTCTCTATGTACATAGAATCAGTACTATGAATTGCTATATAAGGAAGGAAAGATATGAGGGCTTGGTGGTTTTTGTTAGGAATAATAGATAATTTGTAAAAGTCGTAGGACCTGGGCAAGACAATCGGCAATTTCAGCACTACTATAACTATCTGATTTCTTACATAAAAGTAGCCTATTTTCATGGTGTCATAGTATTCTCTAAGTTCAACATCGAGAATTTCTTCTTTAGGATATAGAACTCTTCTTGCCTAACATAACCTTAAGCGAATCTAAACTTGCAATAGAATGTGAGGTGCTCGATGCACGAATAAACGCTAAATCTACTTTTAACTGATTTATCTCCTCATATAGACTTTCTATACTATCGCTCAACATAAAAATATATTGTGCTAATCGAGAATACCTAATCATATCAGTATCCTTATAACTAATTATACGATTCATAGCCTCAATTATCTTTTTTTGATTTTCCGAAACACTATCTAATATATGAGAGTGACGTAACATCCACTCTTTTGTCAAAGTCATATGATTATTAAATTCCTTTTCAATTTTCTGTTTATTATCTTCGAGAATGTGAATGGCTTTATTGTATTTAATAGCGTCTGTATAATCTAAATTACCTGAGATACTTTTAATTATTGAACCCAATCCGTCAATGAGACCCCGTTTTGTTCGAGTTGGCTCAAAACTATGACAAATGTGGGTCATAAAATTCAAGAGTCTTATTATCTAATTGATTTTTAATATTAAATAGGTTTTCTTTAACCGATTTAATTTGAGTACGAACGTTGTCGAGTTCGATATGTTGTAAAAATGAATGGATTACCATCCCATCCCATTAGGGATATCATTTTGGCGGGTCCTAATTTAAATGGGAGTAAACCTGGACCGTCTTCTAATGAGTCAATTATTAGATCTTGTCCTCGCGGGACAATATGGGATCTTTAGGAACTCTTTTACGACGAGACTTAGCAACTGGACCGCGGTTTCTTTTAGTATGTATATCTATAGGTAAATCCGCTAACACAGTATCCTGGGTAAATCGTGGAGCTAATTTTTGTCGATTGGCCATGGGATTACGTATAAAAACCTGCTGGTCCGCGGCGTATTTACATTCTCGTTCAAGATTTTTATTTCTATTTTCAATAAGCCTTTCACGATCATGAAGAGAAAATTCATTAATAAAATCATATACCAAAAGCATTAGTTTTTTATGATCTAATGCATATTGTTGAAATAAATAACTAGTGTAACCTAAAATTGCATAAGGCATTAAATTTTTGCAACGTTCATTTCGTTGTTTAAGCTTTAATATTCTTAAATGTTCCAATATAGTAGAATGGAAACGTTCAACTATAGCGTTTTCATTAGGACTATGAGAAAGTACCTTAAGATGGTGTATTTTATGTATTCTGATAAATTCTAAAAAAAAACTTGATGATTAAATTCTGATCCCTGATCAGTGACTATGGTCAAAGGTAGGGGAGGTAGGGGAGGGATGGGCACTTTTTCACAATTTAATGCATAAAAATTCAGATTTTATTGATAATCAACATTTATTGCCAATTCTTATTGCACCACACATTTGGCTAGATATCTTACAAAGAACTTTCTTAAAATTATAAGCAGTCTTAACATTACGAGATAATTCAGAAATTAAGTCAAAAGTGCCCAATGCTCCCTATGGCAGGGAGATTTGGACACACCTTGTGGGAGGCTTGGGCATGGCCTATAAAACACTTTCTATATATAATAGAATCCAAAAATAAAAGTTAACAACAAATAAAAAACATCATAAATAGTATCCTAACTTATCTTAGATTAGTTATAACCCATAAAGGCTTACTAAATGTGTACTTAGAGTTACCACGTTTGGATTTATTGCATGTCTTTGGTCTTGGTAATTTAGTTTTGATGTCCTCTAGTATGACACTAGCTATGTCATCTACATCAGGAAAAAAAAAGGTGTTTCTTATCTTACTCAGCCTCATAAATTTTATTGTAGCCATGGTATGACTAATGTCTTCGATTCGACCGACATAGTGCACAACAGTCTTTTTTGTATCAAATTTAACGAGCACAAAATCATTTATTTGAAAATTTCTGTCAATCATTATCACATCATCTTCATCTAAATCTTCTTCTGATGTTTCTTCAACAAATGATCCCTCAGAGCTGTCAGCGAGTAAAACATTTTCTACATCACTATCACTACTGCTCATTATCCTTTTCTTTACTCTATTCGATGTTAGTTCTGGTGGAAGTTTAGGAATCTGTTTCTTCTCTGTATTTTTAAGAACCTTTTTTTCCTGCCTCTCTCTTTTGGCCTTGTTCTTGGTTTGTCTTTCTTGTTCTGCTAATTCTATTAGTCTCTTTTCAGGCGTGTCTGTTAATATCCTTGTTTTCCCTTTCTTTCTTGTATTTTTCATCAGTTTTCTTGGGGAAGCCTTTGGGTATGGTCTCACTATTTCTGGGGTTACAACTTCAGTGATTTCAATTGTTATTTGATCTGTAGCAAATGACAAAGAAGAATCAGCGACAGCAATGTTATTTAAATTAACTGGCTCTGATAGGACTTGAGTTGAAGTTGGCTGGATTATCGGGTCATCTCTGGACGATAATGCTTCATCAGTTACGGGTGCATCGCGATCAGTGACAGAAGAGCAAAGAAAATCTTCATTTGAAAATATATTTGAATTTAAAGGCCATATCCCAGTTTTTTCAAATCCTTTTTGTATGTTTTGTGGTTTGAAAGCTAGAGGTATAGCAATAGCTGCTAGTTTGGGGATATCATAGATTGTTACAGTTTTTCCAGGATTGCTGACCATCCAGTCTGTTAAACTTTTATTGTAGTAATTCTTTAGTGGTCCATACACTGTTAAGTCAAGTGGCTGTAGCTTGTGGCTACAGTGTGGTGGAAAGGTCATCAGAACAATGCCGACTTCTTTACAAAAGTCTAAGACTTCCACCGAAATATGGCTCTCATGATTATCAAGGAGCAACAACACTGGATTGTCAGGCGTTGGTTTTGCATGTTTCGCAAAATGATGCATATATTTAATAAAATTTGCAGATGTCATCCATCCAGATGGATGTGTTGAGCCACCTGACCCAATGGGGGCATCATGAAGCATGTAGGGTCTGAAATTTACTCTTGGGAATATGAAGTACGGAGGTATTGAATTTCCAATAGCATTGATTCCACAGCACACTGTGACAAGTGAACCCCTCTCTGCAGATGTTGCTTGTCCCACTTGTTTCGAGCCTTTTGAAGCAATCACTCTTTGTGTACGCTGAACTGTCGTCAATCCTGTTTCATCTATATTATATATAGCTTCGGGACCAAACTGATGTCGCTGAAAGACCGTTTTTAAATTTTGGAAAAAATTATCCACATTTGTTTTGTTAAAACTTGTTGCACGTGACAACGATGTAGCTTCTGGCGTCCGTATTGATAAGTGACATTGCCTGTTTAGAAATCCCCGTATCCAGTCCTTAGATGCGATGTTTTTCTTGATCCAGTTATCAGGAATTTTAGTTTTCTTTATGGCTACAGCATAGTCATATGCCAATTTTCGTGCTTGTATCTTTGTCAATCCATAATTATGTTTAGAACAAACTATCATGTAATTTGACAATTTTTGTTCTTCTTCGTCGGTGAAAATTTGTGAGGTTATAAATCTGTGCGAACTATCCTTTACAGAATCTTGTTTAAGGTACCGTTGCAGACTTGATCTAGGGATTTCATATTTATCAGCCGTTGTTTTTATTTTTGATCCTTTTGATACCTCTGCTATAGCTCGTAATATCAAATCTTTGGGAATTTCCCGTCGCAAACCCTTCTTTTTGAATTTAAACGGCATCTTTCTGTAATTAAAAATAATTCAAATAGTTAAGTTAAAGCAGGCAATTAGAATTTTAAAGTCCTCCTGTACCCAATATGCAGAAGGGAGCATTGGGCATGCCCAAACCTCCCCCACATCAGAATGCCCATTGCTCCCTGTGTATACATTTTCAACGTAAGTTACCGGTTTTTTTTTTAAATTTAGGTATTTAAGCGTGAATTTCAGCTTAATTTATAAGTTAGTAAATATATAATATATATATAATAAAGAATAGACATACCTTTCGTTAGTTTCTCTTTATTGAGATCCGAAACCACAACAAAATATTTACTTTTACGAGAGCATAACCTTCAAACGTGTTTGTGTTTGACAACTGACAGAAATGACAGATAGTCTATGGATGAACAGTGTTGCCAGTCGGTAAAGTAATCTACCAAATTAAGAAAAAAAAAGATCTGCGACCGGATCAGAATAAAAGGGGGGTGCCCATGTCTCCCGACTGCCCATCCCTCCCCTACCTCCCCTACGCTATGATGATTGAATAACTGGAGTAGAGCTTGAAACACACTCAATGCCGTTTCATCTCTTAAGAAATATGCTTGCCCATATTTGGAGAACGCATCAACTGCAGTAAGATATTTTTCGTTTTGTGCAGTAAACAGATCCACATGAATAATTTCTAACGGTTTCGTAGGTGGTGTTACTACATTAAACCTTTGTTTGATGGGATTGCGATCGTATTTTAGTAGAGTGCCTTAAGCATCTAGAATTGAAAAAGCTCGGAATCCAATTACTGTCAACGAATTATTATGAGACCTGTTGGATTGTATTGTTGATAAGGTATATTAAAATGTTTACCAATTAAAAATCGTTGCTTTTTATTTAATAATAAAATAAATAAATTAAGGCATATAATATAAGACATTACGAGCTTAACTAAGTAATGTAGTGTCAAAATCGTGTTATAAATACATTTCTATCATATAATATTAAAATGTAATAGTATGAAACAATAAGTGTAACAAAAAAAAGTTTATAAAAAATATTTATTTAGTTCGCCTCTCATACATGCTTAAAAATGATTAAACTTCAATTATTCCGTTTTCGTCACTTTCTTCTACTTCACTTATTTTTAAGACAGGAGATGCATTAAAACAACTATCACCATTGCACTGTGAACACGCTGAAGTGCAGTATAAGCCACTTTTTCGACATCCGCAAGCATTACCACATCCTTTTTTACAATTACAAAATAGCATTTTAAGTAAATTATCTGGAGCTGGCGATTGTTTCATCAGTATTGGTTCAAGTTTATCAGAAACGTACCTCCAACCCCAATTTTCAACAGAAATATTATTACCTAACCATATCTGCACTTGTAAATATACTCTTTTCAAATGTTCAAACGCTGCATCAGACGTAGGTGGTAGAGATGCCAATTGAACACCCGTTTTTTTGGCTGTGCCCTTTAGAAAAGAATTAAACCTCAATATATTCAATTTGAATCTCAATATATTTTTTATTAATATATTTCTGTCTGCATATTGCATGAGCATATACAAACTGAGATTCTAAAAATCTAATTAAGCCATCTTGTCGCTCATTTGAAGCAGCTCTCAAAGTTGCGACTCCTCTGGTAATTTTTATTACATCTCCTAAATCTGTGCTACAGCCTGAACCAGAACCCAATTTATCACAAATAATACAAACGATTGTATCATCATTTTCATTGTGAGTTGAATCTTCCATGGTTCATTTAAATTCTGCAATACAGAAAAATGTATGTTTCAACAAAAAGTTCCTAAAAATACTCTTAATAATTGGAAGATAAAACATAATTTCACATAATTAGTAATTTCCTTTCTTAAATCATTAATAGAATTAAAAAATATTATACAAAGAAATGTATGGTGATGAATTACCTACTGAAACGCAGAGATCTTTTGTTTTTAAACAAATACTTTACAAAGCAATAATTTTTTTGATATTGTAATGTTTTTATTTAACAAAAATGTATCGAAACGTCTTGAAAAAATAATTATTAAATTGAAAAATATGCACAGCAGAAAGAACACAACAGTACCGAAACACGTTTTTCAATCGACTAACCGTACCGAGCAGCTGCCGCTGCCCTTCCCCTTCACCTTTTTTCTACCTGCTCCTTGCTTTTACGGCCCTTTTTGACTATCTGGTATCTATGAAAGATGTTTTCTAAAATGTATTTTACTTAAATTATGAATATTTTATAAAAATATTTTGATTTAAAATGGAAAAATTGACAATTTCTTGAAATTAGTGTCAAATTAAGAAAAACAAAAAAGCAACGAAAAAAAATTGGTAAACTTTTTAGTAATTTATGTATAAAACATAATGCAGAAGGTCTCACATTAATACATTGACAGTAATTGGAGTCCGAGGTCAAACTCCCCAAGCACTCTACTAATAAGATTTCTACATTATAGCAAATCTTAAGCTGTCTTACGTTCAGATTTGAAGATAAGGGAAGCATACGTAACAAGGTATTCCAACTTATTCTTGAAGGGTATATGTACCTGTTGTCTACCTCAGGCACAACTTTATCCTATACCAGCTGACTCGGCGAACTTCGTAACGTCTCAGAATTTACGACACACATTAGAAACCCGTAAAATTATCAGTGTTTTTCTACTATGCTATGCATGTATTATACATATAAACCTTCCTCTTGAATTACCCTATCTATTAAAAAAACTGCATCAAAATCCGTTGCGTAGTTTTAAAGATTTAAGCATATATAGGGACAGACAGAGAAAGCGACTTTGTTTTATAGTATGTTAAGATTGCAATGTCTTTTTTTTTAAGGTAATGTCTTAATTGTATTGTATCAATTTTATTTTACCATAGGAGGCAGATTCTGAGGAGCCAGAAGAAAAATGTCAATGCGAAGAATGCCTGTTAGAGGAACGAGATACGCCTACGGATTTACTGTCGCCACGTGAATACAACAATTGCTACGAGGAAACAATTGAAGACAGTTGTCAATCGTGCCAAGAAGACTACACTACAATAAAAGGTCGTTCGCCAAAAATGTCAGGAAAGAATCGCGTTAAAAACGGAAACCTTTCACCCAACGAACATTCTCAAGACTGTGGATACTCATCTGGAAATAACGGTGGTTGCTGTGAAACATTGTCAGGTTCCTCATCTCTTATGAGTTCCCCTGAAGGATCAGAAGTGGCTTGTTCGGAAGGATTCTGCAACCACGAAAGGGGCGACTGTTTAGACCTAACCAAAAATGATAAGATGTCATGTACTGGGTTCACACTCTCTTTACAGGAAATGTTGGTAAGTAGATCAACTTGTACATGAATAAATATGGACCCAGTTACGACAAAATGTACCAACCCACAAATTGTCAAAAAATGAGTTACTACAAATGCAATTGCATATTTTTCCAACTAAATAAATAAAAATGAGTTTATAAAAAATCTACTTATATGTGTACATAATCTCTTTAGCAAAAGGCTTAAACTAGTAATAAATGAATACAGATAGTTGAACCATGAGAAATTACACATTTAGCACTACTTAGACTCCATTTTCTCGAATTCAACTTTCTGCAGTTAGTACATTTTGGCATAATTCGGTCCATATGAGATACACATGTGTGTGTGGTTAATAAAACTTGATTATTCCCATAGGATACTTGTACATCGGACGAAGAGCAAGACACCAGTTATATTCCTATAGAGGAAGTATTGGAGTTCAAATCGAGAAGAAATATAACAGAGAAAAGACAAGAGTTGAGACAAAACTTACGACAAAAATTTGCTCAGTTATGTGTGAGCACGCCCCAATCCCTGGTATCACAGAAACCAGACAAAGCAACAGTGTAATGTTCCAAACTGCCATAACATTCAAACTGCACTTCATAAAATGTAATAGCAGTTTTACTTTACAGTTGCACAAACCTATAACCGCTTTTAATCAGTAGAAAATATTTGAGTGTCAATAAACAGCAATCAGTATGTTAATAATCTGAATATTTATCTAGAGGTTTGATAGTTATTATGGGTCTTTGTACACAATATTCATATAATAATTATGCAGCTCATAACTGATGCTAGTTCAGTTCAGAACTGTAATGCCATTCTGTTAGAATACTGTCCATTCTGTAAGAATGATGTCTAAAGTGAATTTGAAATGAGATGTCAAATTCAACAAATTTGATTGACCAATTTTGTCACTTCACTGGAGTTGACCCCGAGGGGACCAATCCAACTCGTTGGATTTGACATCTCACTAAGAACACCCACAATGTCAAACAATGTTATTACAGAATAGCCTTACTGATGCTAGTTCAAAACAGAACTGATGCTAGTTCAATTCATAACTATGCTAGTTCAATTCAGAACTGACGCTAGTTCAATTCAGCACTGATGCTAGTTCAATTCAGAACTGACGCTAGTTGTCTAATGTGTATGACCATTGCTTGCGATGCTATTGGAATTTATTTGTGTCACAACAACATTTTAGCTTAATATGGCTGTATGCAAAGACCCTGAAAATATGAAATGCATTTAGTCTTCTATGTATTTCAGTGTATAAAACAGTTCCACCACATAATATATTTCTGTCAAGACTTGAAATTCTAAAACTTGAAGCTAGTCTGATTCCATTGTAATACCTTTTACGGATTTTGATAATCGTATAGAAATATTCTTCATGTTGACAATCATACTATGTAGAAATAATACATCAAAATATTGTTGAATACTGAATATTTTTATTTTTGAAAAGTTATTGCAGTTCTTGGGTGCTTATAGTGTAGACATGATTTATGTAATACAAGCAACCAATAATAATATTAAGAGATAATAAATAAAGTGCAAGTTTGAATGATTCCAACTGTTTTATGATATTATTCATTAATTGACTGGATAAAACCAGCATTTAACAAATATTTACTATATAAAATATTAGAGAGCTTTGTAATGAAATATAGTAGCATTTTTGATCAAATTATTTTATTTCAATGCTTTATGTGAATCAATACTATGTGGTACACAAAAGATTAGTTTTCGCTCTTTATTAAAAAAGCTTGAATCAGCATGACTGGGAGTTACCCTGGCGGTTTAGCCATTGTTATAAAGAGTCGGAACATTTGTAACTCAGTTTTAAATATACTATAATGCAATGACAATAGCATTTTGATTTAAGAGAGACCCTTTTTATTTAATTTATAATACACTTTTTTAACATAATAAATATTTTATAGGCATTCTTAAGTTTAGTAGTATATTTATAGTTGAGAAATGCATAGAGTTGCATTTGTGCCACCAAAGCCAAAGGAATTTTTTAAAGCTACTCTCTTTTCTACGTCCCATTTTCTAGGCACCTTTGCAACATAATTTGAGTCATCAATTGGATCATCTAAGTTTATTGTAGGTGGTATAACTCCATGGTGACATGCTAAGATCGTAAACACTGCTTCTAAATTTCCTGCAGCCCCTAATAAGTGGCCATGTGCCCCTTTTGTGGAAGATATGAATACATTATTACTGTGGGTCTTGAAAAGGTTTTTTATAGCTGTTGATTCAACACCATCTCCCACAGGAGTAGAGGTAGCATGTGCATTAATATATGTAATGTCATGTTTGTCTATGTTACCATCATGTAATGCTCGATTCATTGATAGAATAGCTCCACTACCGTCTTCTCTAGGAGCAGTTATATGTGAAGCATCTCCTGATAAACCATATCCTAAGATTTCAGAATACATTTTGGCATTTCTTTGGAGTGCATGTTCATATTCTTCCAACACTAGAACTGCTGCTCCTTCGCCCATAACAAAGCCTTCACGCAATTTGTCAAAGGGTCTGGACGCTTTGGTTGGATCATCATTAAATGATGTACTTAAAGCTCTTAATCTACAAAACCCAGCAATGGCGAGTGGGCTGATACAAGCTTCAGCGCCACCACACACCATTACATTGGCATCGCCATTTCTAATAAATCTGAAGGCATCACCAATGGAGTGTGCACCAGTAGCGCAGGCTGTGGACACAGAATGATTTGGTCCTCTAAAACCATACTTGATACTTATATGTCCAGCAGCCATGTTTGGTAAAATTCTTGGTACAAAAAATGGGCTTACTTTGTTGTAGCCTAAACTTAAAGCATGATTCGTGTCGCATACGTCTTTTAAATCTATCATTCCCATGCCTAACGCGACACCAGTTGCTTCCTTTTCTGCATCTGTTGTGGGTATCCATTTAGCATCAGCTAAGGCTTCAGACGTTGCTACTAGAGCCAAGCATGTAGCTGGAGCCATGGATTTTAGATTAGTTTTCGAGAGTGCTTTGATCAAACCATCGTCTTTCTCTATAGGAATAAGCCCTGCAATTTTACAAGGTAGTTTGGAATATTCATCATCTTGCAGTCGAACTATACCGCAGCTTCCTTTCAAAAGATTTTGCCAAACCAAGTCAGTGCCTCTCCCTAAAGGGGACACAACTCCGAGTCCAGTAACAACAACTCTTCTTCTTTTGACCAATCTCGCACAGTGTCTGATTTGATATATATTTTTCATCTTAATTCTATTGAAATCAGATCAACAATAAACATATATGACGGAAATTATCATTTTCGTTATGTAAATCGTAATTTAAAAATAATATTTAGGTAATATTATCTTATAAATCGTATTTCGTAAATCTATTGTAGGATCGTAGGATCTATTGACATTTGTTGATGACATGCTAAGTAGACAGTTGACCGACAGTAAGAATGTAATAAGGTGGGGACAATAAGATAGGTAACCCATGGTTAAATGAGATGTTTTCGATTTCGAATGTTTAACCAAGCATGGTTGTCGCCCTCCATTAGAGGACATCAGTTTGAGGAAAATTTATTAGTTGTTCGTTATTGCACTCGTTTTAAGTTGAATGGTCATGAAGGAGCTCAATCTCCCTTGGATGAGTATGTGGCTTCCGACTCGTCAGCCTGATTGAGTTTAGTCTTCTTACCTTCTAGCTTTAGCAACTGAAGCCGTAACATAAACAGTTTAACGGAGTCTATGTATATTAAATATTATAATTATCAATTCATTGAATACAATAGACAGAGAATTATTTTTGGGTAGATTGGATCGACATTTTTATGAACAAAATATTAGAGTACCTAGTTAATATTATTACAGGTCACAGGGTGGTGCTGTAAGAGTGAATTTAGGGAGAAAAATATCGGATAGGATTTTTTGGGATATTATAATTTTAGGGGAATTTTACGGATTTTTATAACTTGAAATATTTATTTTTTTCAAATTTTAAATTTAGCAGAGTAAAGGTGTAATAGTATAGGCTCTGGAATAGTCCAATCTACCCAATAATATTCATTTTTGTACATGCCACCTTAGCGACATCTTGTGC
>DWOP01000079.1:0-12178 GCA_018251135.1 Cephise aelius
ACCTAATGGATAAAAATGTGTGGTATGAATTATCTCCAGCTCCACTTGATCCATTAATTTAAGTTATTTATTTGTAATCTTCTTTCTAATCTTATATATTTTTCTCGGATCACACGGGAAATATCATCTTTCAAATAAAAAAAGAATCACACAAGTCAGTTCACCCAGTCGAAAGTTTTGACAAACATAAAAAAACACTCGAATTGAGAACATTCCTCTTTTTAGAAGTCCATTAAAAATATGATACCGTACTTGCATAATCTATCATATTTGATTCCCAAAGCTTTGTGAATAAAGTAACATTCATTTTACGTTACTATTCACTCGACGCTTACACAGACGTACATCGATTTCCCTGAAATCATGGCTAGCGGAGTGCAGCCTTCAGTATCTCGGCCCGGGATGCATTGGAGCTTTGCCCGGGGCGCTGAAAATAAACAAAGCTCTATTCGCGTGCTGTTAACGTAATATAAATTTAAGCGTTTAGATACTGTGGACGCTATTCAATGTTACTTGTTTGTTATGCTGCCGCACTGACACACTGACGGTCCCCGGTTCGAATTTATATTTCTGTCTTGGGTCTGGGTGTGTGTGCAAATGTCTTTGTGTGTGTCAATGGCACCCACGACACAGGAAAACTTAGTGTGGGTTTATGAGTGGTAAAGCGTTATTTTTTTTACCGTGTCGTTTACATAGAGGAACTGGGTTTGATTCGCGGTTAGACAGATTACTAAATAATGTATTTAATTTTTTTACAAAATATCGGTGTTTCTGCATGCATACGGGGAATCCTAGGGTGAGGCTGTGAGTGTATAAAACGTTAATTTTCAACATTTTCACAAACTTTTATTCAAATTGACATGTTCGTATGCAACATTCTTTTTAAATTGTGTAATTGTTTTTTTTTTTTTTAATCTTTATTTAAAGAGCTTCGTCTCAAGCAGACGGTGTCGCTCTGTAATGGCATACTGTATATTCTATAACTATAGAATTAAGAAACAGGCAATAATAATTACTTACGTAATTATTGTCTGTTTCTCAATCCTATGGATACCAATTTGTACAGCGCTCTAGCTAAATCTCCCAATGGATCTGCCAGAGCGCTGTTACACATTCCAACATCTAACCGATTATTAAAAATTTCTAGTCTACTCCCCTCATTTCGGACGCATTCCATTAGGATATGATACACATCTTCAATAACATTGCATACTGAGCATAAAGGTGTATCTGTATGTCCCATCATATAATTAAATTTGTTCAATGGAATATGCCCAGATCTGACCCTTAAAGCTGTAACGACTTCGTTTCGATGCATAGAACAACTATCAATCCAAGACGTCGACAAAGGTTCACATTGTATAGTCTTATACCAAATTCCTTTCTCTAGTGACCGTTTATCAAAATACTCCTTCCATAATTTATAACAATAATTTCTAATTAAATAAACACAATCTGTGAAATAAGGAGGTATCTGTATTAGGACTCCCTCAAAATATCCTTGCCTCGCTAAAATGTCAGCGGTTTCATTTCCACATATTTTAACATGCGACGGGATCCATTGGAGGATAATAATTTTTCCTTTGGCTTCTAAAGCTGAAATTGTATTAATAATGCCATAGGCTATCGGCATACATCGAACGGTCGAGGTAGTCCGAGCCAAATGTTGGAGAGCGCTCTTTGAGTCAGTTAAAAGTACAAATTTGTCACTTTCAACTGACTGTAAATAAGATAAGGCCTCCGATATCGCTACAAGTTCAGCGAACATTATGCAAGAATTATGTACAATTTTGAATTTCATGAAGTTATTAGCCTGTGGATCGAAAAATGCAGCGCCAATATTATGCCTATCTTTTGAACCGTCCGTGAAAATTTTGTAAAATCTGCCATATTTCTCATTTAAAAGTTGATTGCATGTTGTTGTCAAATATGAAATATTATATAGTCGCTTTGCTTTTGAGATTGAGGGAATTTTAAGTTTTATTACTCCTAATATATCTATACTAGAGAGCCACGCGTCCAGAGAAAACATTTCAAGGTCGACACTTGCGTATACCGGTGTATCTTTAAAGGTATCATTTACTGTCACTAATAAGGGTATTTTATTTCTTTTCCATCGTTGTCTATTACAGAGTGAGGACAATTCGTTTACAAGTTCAAGAATTGAATTACCAACCAAAGATTTAGATTTAAGCCAAAATTTTCCAGCGAGGTATATACGTCGAATGTGTAAAGGGCTTATACTTAGTTCGCTTTCCATTACATGGATTGGTGTACTTTTGACAAAACCTCCAATAATTCTCAATGCCATGTTTTGGATCTTATCTAAGTTATATAATTGCGTTTTGCAGCATGTATCATATAAAAAGCTTGCATATTCTAACCGACTACGAATAACCGCAATGTACAATTTACGCATGTGGGAAGGGTGTATGCCCCACCCTGGACCAGATAAAATCTTTAGTAAATTTAGATATCTTAGAGTTTTTTGTTTTACTTCATTTATATGTTTAGCCCATCGTAGAGAACGATCTAACCATAGACCGAGGTATTTGACATTTTCGACTACATCTAATGGTTGGTTATTAACTGTTATTATTATATTACTTCTAGTAGAAATAGGACCTTTTTTAAAAACACAAATCTTGGTTTTAGTTGCCGATATTTGTAAACCTAAATCATTAAAGAGGTTATTAAGATCGTTAATCGAATCTTGTATTTTGCTAACACAATTATCTATGTTTTTGCCAGATGAGAATATAACAAAGTCGTCTGCATACTGTGAAATATTTACGTTTTTGATAGTGTTCATTACTTTAATGGTAGCTATATTAAAAAGTAGAGGAGAAAGTGGATCACCTTGCGCTAAGCCTTGGTTTGTTTTTCGAGTTATACTAGAGTCGTTTAACCTAATTTTAAGTAGTCTGTCATTTAAGTAATTCCAAAGGTAATAACAAAATTTGGAGCCTACACCTAACTGATCTAAAATTGTTAATACACTTGAAATATCTACATTATTGTAGGCATTATCGATATCCACGAAACACCCAACCGTTGTCCAGTTGTTACAAAATGCAATTTGGATATTAGTAACTAAATCACTCAAGCTATCTAAACAAGATCTGGATTTTCTAAAACCAAATGTGTTGCTCGAGAATACTTTGTGTTTTTCTAAATGCCATTCTAATCGTTTCTGCAACATTGAGTGAAATATTTTGCATATGCAAGATAAAAGGGATATAGGTCGAAGTGATTCTATAGTATTAGGATCCCTACCAGGTTTTGGAATAGTGATAATGTATATATCTCGCCACTGGTTAGGAACAAATCCTTTGTCGAAAAATTGGTTATAAAATTGTAACAATATATATTTTGCATTGTCTGGAAGATGTTTTATCATAGAATAAGATATGTTATCACAACCTGGGCATGTGTCCTTTGATTTAATGCACATATTTAATTCTTGAAGTGTAAACGGCACCTCTAATTTTATATTACATGAATTATAGTTTGGTAGGGGAGGGGTAACAAAATCAGGACACAAATTATTTAATAAATGTTGCGCTTTTTCTTCTGTGACGTAATTTTTGGAAATTGTGTAACCTTTTAACCACTTCATTTTATTCCACATGTCACGTGGTGAAGTATTTTGATTAAGTGATGAACAGAATTTTTGCCAGGATGTATTTTGTGCATTTATTAGTAATATTTGTGATTCTTTAATTTTTGATTGTAAAATATCATAATTGTTAGGAGTAGGATTGCTTCTAAAGTTTTTTAAAGCTAATCTACGTATTGCTACTGCTCTAGATAGTGCAGCGTTCCAGTATGGTTTTGGCTTAAATTTACTTTCTGGATCACACGAAACTTTGATCAAAGGGATAAACATGTTAGCCGTCTCATTTATAGTATTTATGAAACTATTATATGAGGTTTGAAGGTCGCAAGAAATCGAAAAACTTGTAAAAATGTCTTCAAGATAAACTGTATACATTTTCCAATCAACATTTTTAAAGTTTCGTTTTACATGAGTGTTTTTGTACGATTCAAATGAAGTTGTTATTTTTATTAAAAAATGGTCACTACCAAGTGTTTCATTAGTTACAGCCCAGCTTAGCTTTGTTGAAATATCAGATGACACTATTGATACATCGGGAGATGATTTTCTGAGTACTCCTTCTACTAGCTGCATTCTAGTATGTGTACCGTCGTTTAAGACTACAAAATTACTATCTAATATGCAGTCAAAAATTTGAGAACCACGCCTATCTATTCTATTTGACCAATCTGTATGGTGTCCATTAAAGTCACCTAAAATTATAGTATGTCTGGTAGCCAACGATAATAAGAAATTCCAATCTGTTTGTGTGGTATTCGAATCAGATGGACAATATACAGCTATAACGTGTTTAATGTCTTTACAGTTAAATATTTGAACATGAACAAGTTCTAAATTTGAATTATTTGTTGATATTGTGCGAAATTCTGTATGAATCGATTTGTGCGTAAATATTGCTACGCCCCCATACGATCCATCCCTATCTTTCCTATGAATATTATAATTACTTACCTTGAGATAACTATCTGGTATAAGCCATGTTTCGCTCAACGCCGCAATATGAATCTTTTCTTGGATTAACAATTGTTCAAACATTTTCAACTTAGGCCGCAAACTTCTAGCATTCCATTGATATATATTAAGATTTACAATTTTCTTTTTACCGCTATCCATATTGAGGGAAGAAAAAACTTTTAATAACGGAAATCTCAGATACATACTTTAGACCTATAGATATACACCAATTTACAATTGTTAATGCTACAGATTTAATTTTGTCTACAACAGTATTTTTCCTATCAAAAATTATATCTTTAATTCTTTGCAATAGCTTTTCCCATGAATCAGGTTTCTTATATGTAGTATCATCATTGTTATTTGTCTGTTTATCTTCTTGATATTCTTCACTTTGATCCATGTCCGACATGGACTGCAAGCACTCGATTTGAGGGACTAAGGGGCTACTAATATCCCTAGAGCTGTTTTTCTTAAAGCGTTTGGGAACACGTTTTTTTCTTGATGACCTGGGTGGAGTTCCTGTGTCATTCACCTTCCTCTTATGACTTGCCACTGCTGCATATGACATGTTATTACAAAGTTCTGGGTAAGAGTTGTTGATCAATGTTTGTGGGGCTACGGCAGGCTGCTCCTTACTTTCAGTTACAAGTACGGGTATAGGTGATGGCGGTACGTACATTGTAAGCGCCCTACGATATGTACAGTTGTATTCAGACATTAATTCTCTAATTCGTTTCTCCTTCTTAAATACCGGACACGCTTTAGATAATGTAATATGGTTACCATTACAGTTCACGCATTTATAATTATCTGTATCGCAGTTAGCATGTGATTTTCCACATTTAGGGCATATAATTTTATTAGACGGGCACATCTTTACGACATGTCCGAAACGCCAGCATCTTGAACATTGAGTTACCGGAAAAATGTACGGATCGACTTTTATCTTCATGTCAAATAGGTTTATGTGTGGTGGCAATGATGAACCATTGAAAGTAATTTTAATAGATTCACTCGGCGTCCACCCGTCCGGGCTTCTACGATTTAATCGTTTAACATGAACTATTTCAAACTCACTATAAATATTCTCTAACAGCTCTTCGTCCGGCAGACCTATATCGATGTCTTTTATAACTCCGTATGACAAACCTACTTCCCAGCTTTTCTGACATCTCCATCCTAATTCGGCAAGCTTCGGACACGAACATAGTTTATCAGCGCTTGAATCGTTTTCGAAAAATATCAATAACTTATATGGATTAATATATTTAACACGGTTAATATCTTGTATAGTATGTGCTTTTAATAATAATTCCGTCTGACGACTTTCGCTATTTGTACATGGTTTCTTCTTCTTCTTTCCTTTTTCTACATATTGCCATATTTCATTATCTTCGTCCCGGCTTCTTTTAGTCTGTTTTGAAGTGTTATAGTTCATCTCCTCATTCAAATGTGTAAGTTCCTCCAACATATTTGTTTCCTGCGAGTGATCGTCGCTAATTATTATTTCTACATCCACTTCATCTCGAATTGAGTCTTCAGCCATTGTTAATAACGTTCATAATCGTAGTGCGTTCGATGAGAACGGTACACGAAAGATGCACGTGCACAATAGAAACCGCGGCCTGCGCGAGCGCAGGTGTTGAATTCCGAGAAAAAGGTTTGTTTACGTTAATCGAAATACGCAAACACGTCCTTTTCGCACAAAGTGGGGTTTGACACTGTGTGTAATTGTTGACGACCCGCGTGGCCGTGCGGCTATCATACCGGACTGACACGCTGAGAGTCCCGGGTTCGATTCCTGGCCAGTCAGAAATGTAAATGATGAATTTATATTTCTGCTCTGGGTCTGGGTGTGTGTGCATTTGTCTTTGTGTGTGTCCATGACACCCACGACACAGTGTGGGGCTATGAGTGTGAAGGCGTTTATTTAAAATTGTGCACGCCATTTTTCAACGTATTCCTGATATCCGATTGAGCTCAATTTTGCATCCATATTTAGTATGGCCGATAACAGATGGTTAGTTAAGTGACGTCACTAAATCAAACATGGCGGATGGGCTTAGATGGCTTATAAGTTATTTTTTGTGCACTAACATGTTATGGATATCAAATGAAAGGATTTTTTAAGAATATTAAAAATAAAATGTCATCACTCTAAATCCAACATGGCGGACCACTTAATATGGTGGACTAATTATTTTCTGTGTATTACTATGATATGAGTAGCAAATGAAAGAGTGTGCTGAGGAGATTACGAATAATAAATTTACTTTATTCTAAATCCAATATGGCGTGCCACTTAAGAGGCACAAGGCGGCCAAGGTATTTTTTGTCCATTATCATGATAAGGGTATCAAATGAAAGGCTTTTATGAATGATAACTGAAAGTAAAAAAAACAATCCTCTCCACTTGTCCAGTTTTTAATTCCATTATATATGCAGCTTTACATGTTATGCAATAGCTATCAGACGAAACCGCTGGACAGACGAACCAAATAAAAATATGTAAGTACAGCAAATATTAAAAACTCATGTCTGTTTGTTTACGCCCAAAAGGAAACTGGATAATTAAAAGTCTGCTTTAAAACATTTCCGTCTGTATTTAGCATTCAGCAACTTGAAACCAATGATTTGTTGACAATTCTTCTATTTTTAATCCCCGACGAAAAAGAGGGATGTTATATGTTTAACGTGTGTATTTGTGTAATTGTCTGCGAGTTCGTGGAGCTCAAACGGGTGGACCGACTTGAATGCGGTTTTTATAGAGATTTTTATTGTCTAGTTTTGAATTTTTTTATATATATTCTCCTTCGCGATTAAAATAGTAGATAGTGTAGTAAATTTCTTGGCTTTACTGCAACTTATTTGTGTCCCACTGCGGGGCATGGGCCTCTTCTTACAACAGGGAAGGCCTCCACCACGCTGCTCCAATGCAAGTTGGTGGAGAAGGGGTTAGTGGTCAACCAATGTCAGATGTCTTCAGACTGCCCATAAGCCTCCGACAAGGTTTAACGATTGCTATTCAACGATAACAACCGGGACCGACGGCTTAACGTGCCCTCCGAAGCAAGGAAGCGTGCATGAAATTTAGCCACTAGCGGTCACCCAACCATTTCCTGATCGCGTTTCATTATTGTTGTTGTAAATCGATCATCATCATCATCAACCCTTTACTGTCCTCCTCTCAGAATGAGAAGGATCTAGGCCTTAGTCTACCACGCTGGCCAAGTGCGGATTGGTAGGCTTCACATACCTTGTCCCTGTAGCTCGGGGCTAGAATAGTGCTATGGTATCCCCTGCCTGTCGTAAGAGGCGACTAAAAGGGGGCTTCCGGGGTTGCGGGTGGTTAGAGCGGGAGCTCGAACCGCCCAGCCAGCAGCCCCGGGAAGGACGATGGGGTATGGTGGCCGTACACCGTCGTAAGCGCTAAAGAATGCTGGAAGAGTATACTATTCTTCCGAGGGTTGGGTCCGACGGGGCGTTGCGCGCGGGCACTCCGATACGAGTTCCGCCCGGAGTCCCGGAGTGTCCGAGATGCGCTGAGGCAGGCTATCGAGGAGCTTTTAGTAAGTAAAAATCTCACATAACCCGATCTCGCTCGCACGATGTCGGGTACCTTTTGAAGGATTTCCCCGCGTGGAAAAAAAACACATACACGCACGCAAGCATGCATGTACATATATAAGCAAGCGCGCTCGCAAACAAACACACATACGCGCACGCTCGTAAATACACGCTTACTTGTACTTATTGTTTTTTTAATGATATAATTTATCTTCTAATCAATGTATTTCTTACTTACCTTTGATGTTTCCAAGTCACCCGCGTATTATAAATTAACTATTTTTTTATTGAAATTTCAAACTCTATAAAATAATTGTTAATAAAGTTACTAGATGTTCATAATAGTATATTTTTACACGCTTACACAGGGTAGGACACAGCTATATAATAACAGCTTGGACTAGAGCATCTACTTCATCAGAAGTCTGTGTTGTTTACAAAAAATATATAAAGCTACCATAAATGTCAAAACTATGACTCAGAAACAAAACAAAATAAAAGAAACCACCGTCCAAATAATAAAACGTAGGAAGTTTGGTATTAGATCCTCAAAAATTTGATTATAGTCCTTCAGACAGAAAAAAACTTATACTAGAGAGTTTCCGAACTTTTGTTATATTCCACACAGTGCTCAAGTATAAGGAACTTGTTGCATCACTAGCGAATAGTGACAACCGAAACAAGAACAAGAAATGCCTAACTAAATAAATAAATTATATTTAAGAACTAGCTGACCCGGCAAAGTTCGTACCGCCTTACAATTAAAAAGGTTAATCTATTTAAATATTTTTGAGTTATTTTTCTTGCTTAATGTTTAATTTCTGAACGTACAACTATTTCTATGTGACGTACGACGTACGACGTACGAACCGTTTGTGTGGGAAAATAATATTTTTGCTTTTACAGTTTTTCTTACAATTTATTAATATATTGTCACTTTTTGTATCTTGTATCATGCACGTTTTTCATATAAACTTTAACTAAAATGCCTCATGTACATTCATTTCATGTAACATTAAAAAAGAAATGATTAACCATTTAAAGAGGGATAATCGAGTAAATAGCTTATCGCTTACTCATACTCAGTGGCGCAATTCGGTAATATGGGATATGAAATTAAAGTTTTCATATTAACGTCGGCAAGTTGTAGTTAAAGGTGAATTTCAGTTCGGTGGAACTATTCAAACTTTTCCGCAATTCCAATTTCGTTGTTATATTATCAGGACTGTGATGTGTCGAAATAGAGTTTTGTGTGAAGATTTTATGGATATTAGTGGCCTCATCCCTCTCTCTTCCGCCACAAACTCATCGTTACTTCAGTGCCAATAATTAGAGGAAAAATCAATAGCTTTCTCCACACTTATTTATTAATTTATAGATAATTATAGCTTCAGAAAAAGAAAGGGCGAACTGAATGCCTTGACGTATTAACCATTTTTTTTCTTTAGATATGAACGAACTTATGGTTCTTATTTATGATTCTGAAGGACTTATAACAACTTTAAACGAATTGAGTCATCCGAATGAAATAGCAAAAACTCAATAAAGAAAAAACTAGTGACAATCTTGGATATATAAATATACTACATAGGCCGCTCGCTTTTACTTGCTGTATTAATTGGAGGAATGCAGCTTTAAGCTACATTGTCTATAGCCTTCATCATGAATGTAACTATTATATACAAAGATATTTTTTCAAATCTGACTGATAGTTCCAGAGATACGCGCAAACAAACAAACAAACCAACGAGAAGCAGCGACGAAAGAACCTCCATAACACACATCTTTTCAAAAATATATAAGGTTACAAATGATTAATACTCCGCGTAGAACCTCCCCATCGATCCCTCGATTCAATTTCGAATATTAAAACTCATACAAAGGCTACAGAAAATCTTTCTTTAATAAACTCCACCCAATATTCTCATTAGCAACGAAAACAGAATAGTAAAACGGTTGGAATTATAAAATAAAATAACCGTCAAACGTGCTTAAGTTGAAAGCAGACAAGTCATACTGCTACTTAAGGTTATAAGCGCGACAGACGGACACAGCTGGCTTAATAATTCAGTTGACACAGAGTAAGCAATTAAAAACCGGCATATAGACAACTAGCAATCGCTTGCGGCTCCGACCGCGTGAAACGCAAGGAAAGCTCTAAAGTTTGCCGTTTTCGCAATATTTTTTATTGCTGCTCCTATCCTATTCATGTTAGCGTGATGTTATAGCCTATAGCCTTCCTCGATAAATGGACTATCTTACACTAAAATATTTTTTCCAATCGGTCCAGTATTTTCTGAGATAAGCGCGTTTAACAAATAAACAAACAAACAAACTCTTCACCTTTAAATTATTAGTATAGACTAGGGCTTTCATCCCGGGAGTCCACTAGATCCCGGGCATTCAAAATATAATCAGGTTGTAGGACCTGTATACGGTTTGCCCGAGGTGTATTTTTTAATTTTTTTTCCACACACACTTTTTAACAATTCCTAGCGGATTTTTATTATCTGAAAGTGGATCGCTATTTAATATAAGCGACTCAATTTGAGTCAAGTAGTTGTAAGCTTTATTGAGCCCTTAAGAATCCGTGCTAATAATTTTCTCTCTTTTTTTCCGCAACAAACCCATGAGGAGACTAGAGAAAGGGGTACGCCCAAGGTGGTACCACCACCACACCTATTACCGCTGCGTAACAGTTGATTTATAGCAGTCTATGTTTCGGTTAGGGGTAGGCGCCCCCTAGCAATAGTTTGTGAAATATTGTTTTGTACAGAGGAATTCGATTATTATATTTTTCTTCTTATCGTTTCATTTTCATCTAAAACTCATGCTATGGGTCCTGAAATATAGCATTATGCTGTATATTGTTATAAATCACATCAACAATTTTATAAAGTTAATGATTTAATAATTTTTTAAAGTTTTCTATTTTCAGACCATTATTCATATGATTTAAAGGTCTATTTTCAGCCCATTTAAAAATATGGGGCGGTTGCTCCATATTTTTATGTGGGACAACCGCGTCGGTGGCCTCCAACCTCCCCTATAGCCACCCCAAGTCTCGCTTAGGAAATCACCACGGATTAAGACAGCGTTGTGCAAAGACAACTGCGTGGTCACTCCACCTTCGACTAAGACTTTAGAGCTTTCCTTGCATTTTACGCGGGTGGAGCCGCGGGCTATTGCTAGTTTTATTATAATGTACGATTGTGAAACATTACAATAGGTTTTGAAACTAATATATGAGACTATCTAGACAATAAATTTATTGAAAACAATCATTTAAGACATGATTTACATAGAAAATCACTTAACCCTTAACTATTGCTTAGCAGTGAAATGAACGGTATTGAAGTGAACTGCTAGTAATTGTATATATGTAATGCTATGATCTCTGTTTCTACCTACTCTGTACAAAGTCCTCACTAATGAGTATCGTCAATGAGCGCACAGACGACAGATGCTCATTGTTTATTGATCCCCGCGTCGAATGTTTGCTTATTGTCAAAGGATTGTAAATAAGGTTTATTAGAATGGAGATGTTGCCCATTTTTGGGAAACAATTTAAAGGCGTATATTACCTATTTTATACCGTTTGTATCCACGCAGTACGCGTCGTCAACGACGTTAGTGTCACCAGCTCTCTCCAACACATAAGCCTTCAGAGGTACATGCCTCTATATAGTTTTCTCATAGATGTCATTGTCAGAACTCGATCAAATTGCAATGGGAACCACACGGGAAGTTCCAGCTTTCAAATTAAAAAAGAATCATCAAAATCGTTTCACCCAGTCTAAAGCACTGATAACAAAAAAATAGTTTTTAAAGTCGATTAAAAATAAAATAAAAATACTGAAAAATACTGAAAGCTACTTCACTAGCTTCTACCCGCGGGTTCGCTCGCGTTGAAGCCCTTAAATAAACGCTTTCACACTCATAGCCCCACACTAGAATTCCCTGTGTCGTGGGTACCATGGACACACACAAAGACAATTGCACGAACACCCAGACCCAGAACAGAAACATAAAATC
>DWOP01000080.1:0-12163 GCA_018251135.1 Cephise aelius
TAAATTAGGTGAAGCAGGATTTCTTATAAGTTCAAAAGAAACGGTTACGTAACTTCGACGACATGATTTAAACGCCGTATACCTCGTATTCGCATACGCATACGACGTATACCAAATTTAGTTTATACTTTATTTTCCAGTGACTCTTGTATGTTATCCCATTATTTTCTAATATGCTTTGGCTTAATATATAAATATAATTAAAAATTAGAGTAGGGATAGACAATTTCTCGCCACTTCTATATTATGCTTCAGCAAAACTTGTAACAATTAGTTTATAATAGTTTTGGGAGCTTGCCGAATGACCATTTAAAAGTGACCTATCAATGGAGGTCTACGGCAACCACTGCCAAAGCGTTAGTGGCAGAGAGGAACACATGTCCATGCCAAATAAATATTCTAATATTCGGACAACATGTAAACAAGTGCAAATAGGAAGTCAGGAAATAAATGTTCTAGCCCAATACATTGTATCGCTTCCAGAACAAGCACGACTCTAATGTCAGAATAATTAAAAAGGTTTTAGTCTTTAATAAATAAATATTAGATAATAGTATTCATACAAAGTTTCTTCTCAATGTGACTTTTCAAATCTGAATTTCGAAATATTTGAAGTATATTGGACTCGATCCCCAATCGTATAGAGACGAGGTTTGGGGTCCAAAACACCGATTCATCGTTTCTTACCTTCTTGCTTTGAACATTAAATAAATAAAGAGTTCAGCTACTTCAAATATAATCATCACTTCCACCTGGCACTCATACGCTGAACTCATCTATGCGACGTGGACAAAGCGACCAAAGCTGTGATCAAAGGTGAAATGAAGAGAAAGAGCGACGCGCATTCAATTACATGAAATTCAATAATGGCACGTACGATCGGAACATTTCATCACAGACACGATTCCTCAAAAGAGGCCTGCTAGTCCATACTCAACTGTAAATATTGATGGCGAATCCGCAAATTAACGCGCTATGCGGCGACAAAAGGAAACGCTCGAAACTGTGTCCCTATTCCAAAGCTCCGTAAGTGTAACGTTTATACAAACGATCGCTGCATGACACGCTGCGTATATAACAACGGGGCCCGTACAAAACAATACAAACTAGCCAATCTCGCCGGATCATCAAAACACACACGTACACGAACCACCCATCGTCTCATTTGCCTACGCGTGCCTACGTTGCATTCAATTTCTCGCAGAATTCACCGTAGGAAGTGTCGGTAACTAGTAATTTCAAATTAAAGCTGCGAGCTTCCATCGAATCACGTATATCCGAGCCATTGTAGAATTAAGCACCATTTACACTTAGGTATACCCGCATTGCTCGCCCACCGAAACAAATGTGTACCTTCGATGGCGCATAATAATTCGCATTCAGGATTTCTAATCCGGTTCTACTCACCGGTCAATCCAAAGCGATGCGTATACTGATTAGTGGATTTTCACATGGACGCAATGAATTTCCGTCTTGAGCACGTCATCGCCGTGGCAACATTTGAATAATGCTTTAGACACGCAGCGTTCAGTTTCCAGGTATACTAATCAAAATTGAAAACCGCCATTACTAGACCTAACCACATATCCGCATTCGTTACAGTCTACGAAGAATTTTCGAAAATATAAGTAAAAAAGGACGAAGCCCCCTCGGAATCCTAGTTCAGAAATACAGACAACCCTCCCAGCGGATACGAAATAATTCGTTAAACATAATATATAAATTACATCTGCGCTAAAAATATACCAGTTTTCAATCGGTTCCACATAATAATGCTGCTAAATTTATATGATTTATATTTAACACTATCTACACTTATAGCCTCATGTTAGAGTTCCTCGGCCATGAGTTCTTTTGGATACGCACAAAGATGATTACACCAACACCCAGATCTGGAACAGATATCTTATTTCGTATAAATAATGAAAATTTAGATTTCTGTTCATTCGAAGATAATTCGATTTGTAACTGAATTCGAAAACCTTTGCGTGTCATACAGTCATTAATAAATTGTTTTAATTGTCTTAAAGTTGCACATAATATCCATGCGAAATAAGTTAAATATTTCTTAGAAAAACTTAAAATAGGATAATCGGTCTATTGAAGTCGATCGCACTTAGCATAGTAGGATAAGCATAAGGGGAAATATGCGTAATAGCCTGCCTTTGCATCACACATTAATTACTGACAAATTTATTTACATCTTCATTGAAAAAAAAATACATTTAAAATAAATATTTGAAAAAATAAATCTGATCAAAGTTACACGTGTAACAGGAAGATAAACACATTCGTCCCCATTTCTATCGAATACGTGGAATTAAGCTGCATTATACTGATCTATTCCGATTTTTTTGTAAACAAAGCATTAGTAAACGTTAAACTCGGAAACTTGTGCTGAATACATTTTTTTGAAATTTGTCGCGGTCAGTTTACAGGATTAATATAAAACAAGGAAAGCACGGTCGAATAAACATTCGTATACTCTACCTATATAGAGCGTGAATAGAAAGGTTAAGCGTTAATGTTTTGTTGTTATTGTTGTATTGTGTGTAGTTATCTAGTTCCAATCCAAATCATTATAAGAAGTTGATCGAAGAAAAGAAAATTCGCGTATTGCGAGGTGTGGACAGCGCGGGGAGGGGCCGGCAGGCTGTGGCGCGGAATATTGCGCAGCATCGTTCCTGAAAACGTGTCCGAAGAAAGTTCACGGCCGCGCGTTGACGCCACCACCTGCCGCCTGCGCCCGCCCGCCGCTTCCGCACCCGCCAACCTTCCGCGCTCTCACCGCCCGCGCCCACTCGTCAATCTACGCTTCCAAATTTCAGGTTTTGCAAATTACTTTAGGTATTACGAATTTGTATCCCGCTTCTCCATTATTAAAACGGATGAAATATAATTCATAAATATTTTCTCATGGGTAGGTCTAAAAACGTAAAATTAACGCAAAATACATTTTCTCCACATTAACAAACCATCGTAGCTGTCATATTGATAAAAGAGAAGTTTCTACTTATTGATTATTATCTTATAATATCAGAGGTTTTAATAAAAAAAAACGGTGTTTGATTCGTGTATCCGATCCGCACTAATTTTAAAAATAAATAAAATTTATTTGTCATATTATGTCATATTTGTTTATATACTTAATTAAAGTAACACGTAAACTATTTTTTAATCGTATATACATTTAACGAAAATAACAAATGCGCAATTACCTGAATATGGCGCACATATTGTTCTAATAATAGGTAGTATTCGTTTGTAAATAATATTTTCGTATAGATTACGTCAACGTCGAAGGTATTGTATCTTTTATTATGTAAATTAGGCGTTTGTTAGGATGAGGATACTGAAGGGTGGCGTGATTGGGTATTTTTTGTCATGATGCAACACAATCATAATTAACTCCAGAGGTAGATTAGAAGGAAGTACTCAATATATCTAGGACTGGGACTAATATGGAATGTAGAAGTATGTATGGTGGAAGCGCGGGGAGGAATGGGGAGGGCGGTGGGGCGCGGGGGGAACCATGGCCTTCGTTCGTTCGTTGGCCGCGCGGCGCGTGTACGGCCCGCGATAATTTCGGCGGTTGTGCCGAGTTACTGACCCCGTCGTTGTTTGCGACGCAAATCATCCTTGACTTTATTTAAATCGCCACTTTGAACGCCTTCTTCTTCCTTCTCTTTCAATGTAATGCAAATCCGCTCAAGGTTCAATCAGCTTCCTATTCGCAGGCAATGAAACGCAACCCGCTTCGGACTTATGAAACAAAAACCTTGCGTCAATATGTCTGTACCTACTTGCTTATATTTAATTTGCGTCATAATTGTGCCAAATTTAAAGCAAAATTTGGTCGTCATCGAAATTAGTCACACTAGAATTCAATGCCAGACGACGATGTAACAAGATTTCACCGCGTTTTTTGATAGGTATAATTAAAATTATTTTTAGATCTACACTTTAAAGACAGCAGTGATTAGTTATATAAATATTTAAGTTATGTTAATTTTAAGACCGAGGTCAACGAAACCTTAGGTAAACAATATAAGATGAAAAAAAAAATATTAAATCGGTAGAAAAAAAAAAGTCAAGTCCGCATCAGTTCGCGTAGTGAAAAAAAGTTCCGAAATAAGGATGAATATTAATGTGATTGCCGGCAAAAATTAATTTTGTATTTTATAGTAGTTAGAGTGCTAAAAACAAAGTGCATTCACTAGATTCATAATTTAAATTTTTAACAAAAAAAAAAAACTACTTCAAATAAATGCAAATTTAAGATTCACCCAGTCGAAACTTCGTAAAGGAAAACAATCGAAAAAATCGAAAGAAAGAAAGTAAAAAAAAAATCGAATTAAGATTCTACTCCTATTTTGAAGTCAGTTAAAAATGGTGTTAACGAAGTAGTACAAACGTATGTAGTTTAAATAAAAATATTCCATATCTCACAAATTACAGGACTTGTCTTATTGAATTCAATTTTACTGGGTGTCAATGGACCTATAGCTTTAATAAATGAATACTGATTAAAAAGCTAATCTTTGGGAAAAAAGATTCATATAAAACGAATACAACGAATGTTTGCACTTGAAGTGTGCACAAAAACTTAAAAGTAAAACTTTCAGTCTTATAGGAAAAGAAAGTAGCACAAAACTTATACACGAATCCACCTCGTGCTCACTCAATTTTTTTTCTCATAATTTGATATCATAATTATCTACATTTTAACGTACAAAAATTTTGCATCTTAATACTTTGCATCTAACGTCAGATTTAGAGGTACGTCGCCAAATCTGTCCGTCTACCCGTCAATCCCCATGTTACAGACACAGCTTTCCATCTATCCATCCATCCATTCTTAGTCAATAAAGACTTAATTGAACAGGAATAAAAACGTATAAAACTCTGTGTTGGATTCTCAGTGTCGTGGGTGCCATGGACATATTGAAGCTGAATATATAAAATCCCAAATCCAGAATAGAAATTTAAATTCATTATTGCCTACCTGTTTCTAAAAATGTAACATAGAAGAGAAATTCTTTGTTTAAGAGAGCTGGTACCTAGAAATTGGGAATAGGAAAAATAATGAAGTATGAGTTTTTTATGCATACTTATTTTAACAACTACATTTATTTTTGATAATTTCAACTTCAAACATTCAAAAGGTGTTATCAAAATTGGGGCTTTGTCGTAGTTCGGATTTTTATACTGTGAAACTACTGGTCACCAAACTTTAACGCCAAAATATCTAGGAAATATATGTAAAATTCTTGTATTATTTCATATATTCATACGTAAAGTCGCAAATATACGGCGATTTAAAGCAGTGCAAAAACGACATATAGAATAATTTTAAATAAATCAACAGCGTCCCCACGAAAACAAAATTTTATACATATTGTAGGAGAGGCAGGTTAAACAAGTCATATTGGATGTATTTATTGTGATACACGCACGTACGTACGTATATCTTATATTGAGTTGTATGTTTTAATTGTTTTATCTTATTGGCTAGTACATTACTTGATTATAGTTAGGGTTAATAAGGTTTATGAGCGTTAATAAAGTTGTAGCTTAAAAAGCTATTTATTTTTGAAACATTACACTATACTAATATAATAAAGCTACAAAGTTTGTTTGTTTGAACGTAGTTGTCTTTGTAACTAACGGTCAGATTTGAAAAAAAAATATGAGCCCCATTCACGAGGAAGATATATGACATCATTACATAACTTTTTCAGTTAAACGGCGGGTGAAGCCGCTGGGCTCCGCTAGTTTATTATTATAAGTATAATATGAATAACTATATACTTTTTATGCGTCATATTCGAACTCTACTTCATTTCTTTTTCAAACTTTTACTTCACATAATATTATATACTATACTATGCGTTGTCGTTTACTTTTAGCTGATTACATAATTTAAACCATTTAGCAATACGATAGGGTATAACAAATTATGCGGTTAAAGTTCGAATGTTCGCCGAGCAGGAGAAAGTAACGAGTAGGTACCTATTACCTATAACCAACTTTCATTTCATCACAGACCGGTTTCAATCACATTTCCGAGGCGCGCTACTGCGACTATTTAACTGATGCCAAACATTTTACATAGTCGTGAACACATACGTAGTAAGGTTACAAAATTTTAATTATTTAATACGTAATTTATCATTAACTGTATTATTTACTCTATTAATGTTTTCAAATTATATCAATTTATTGGTTCGTTCGAAACTTTCATGTTAGTCAAGGGGCCAACTCGCAAAATCGACAACGAAACGGACATTCGAAACGATACGTTCCGAATTTATTGCACGTACCTTACTCTAAGAAATGTTCGAATTCTTTATCATATATCGTATCGATTGTCGAATCATAAACAAAATATTTTGTTTTTTACAAAGTTCGGAATAAATTAAAAGTAAACTTGCGTCACAAATTATATTGACACATATTTGACTTTTGCTATCAAAAGTAGAATTAGTAACGATCTTATGGTTAGTAATCGTTGCTAACGACAGAAAATAGACGATGTTACTAAGAGTAGGATTTAATACGACAATTTCACGATATATCGATTGTCCATTTTTGGAGTAGACCTGCATGTTTATTTCGATACTAATCCGCTTATCATATTATAATACGACATATATAAAACAGCGTCGTAGACGTCCCTACTTCAAAACATAAAAGGTTTAAATTTTTTTTTCAATAGTTACAATAATCATTATTATTTTAAGATATTTATTTCTCATATTCAAAAGCGCTTTTATTTTACATTTTTATGTATATTACGTTTTCTTTGTGTCTAGTGTCAACGAATTACTTTTTATCTGGTAACATTATAGAACATACTCATTAAATATTCATTTCAAACATGTCGTGTTCCATAACAATACCTTCACAACAAACCAAATATTACATACAGTGGCTTCATTATTTGTTGTGAGGGTCATCAAACTTTTCGTCAGTATAACCGTGCGTAGGACACGATTACCGATTAGGTATAGTTATAAAATAATCGAGCGACTTAGACGAAGCGATCCAATTTCAACTTTACTACTAGATATCAAAGTAGATTGTCGATAAGAATAGTAACGCACTATAAAAGAAAAAACATCAATAAAACAGTCGTTCAACTTCGAATATGTATTATTAGAAGCAGTTTGTTAAAACTATCCAACTTCGTTTATCGAGGTTCGTTCAGTCTATTATTGATTCGATTTTTGCCAATTGGTAATTATTTTGGGTCGGATGGTACGCTTCCTCGTCTCCCAGCTGGTGGTGAAACGCAGCAGAAGGTAACTTGTTATTAGTAAAAAGCGGTCGATCATTTAAATTTTTGAATCTTTTGTGGTAAGTTTTTTATTAAGGAAGAGGGCGACAAGGTGTACTTATTGTTCGTGTTACATATGTTCGCGTGCCATGTTTCGGGGTGGCTTGCGAAAGCGCATATGTCGATTTCACTTTCATGAAAATATGTATTTTTAAGAAACATGATACTGCCGGATATATAAGAACCGAGATAGGACGAAGTTTTTTGTTAAAATGTACTATCTAGCGTTAGTTGTACAACTTTGCTAGCCATGTGATATCACATGGCTAGCAAACATATGCATGTCTACTAGAAAAACCACAGGTTCGGGTTAATGTAGTTTTGCAGGTACGTCTATTTTATATATCTATTACTTTAAAGATGAATAAAAAAAACGCCAGGAAATCTATACGCCCGATGTTTTCGTTTTACGTTCTCAAAGGAAAGTAAACTCTACGAACTCCTTATATTATTTTTAACTTTTCGGAACCTAACTTATGCCCAGTAGTGGGGTAATAGGTTGATGATAGCTGTAAAAAAGAAGACGAAGAACTCGTAGTAAAGAATTAGCCATGGGTTGGTCGGCGAGGACGTCGGATATAATAACTGGTGGTGTCGGCGACCGCGCGCGCGTGCACTCAACTCCGCGAGTGCGTGTAACGGTGTGTTGCTGTACCAAGTGTACCAACACCATCAAACTTGATAAATAACTAAAATAAAACAAAACAAGCATAGTAAATTTACTCGAGCCGTAATAATTAAATACTTGTAAGGACATAATTAAAACTTATTTCCAGTTAAGGGTCCAGTTTTGAAATTTATGCAGGAACTTAATTATTCGGGAAATCCAGATTTTAATAAGTATAAAGATAATGCGTATAGTTGCTTGCGTAATCCCTTACCGAAAATGATTGATTGAACGAAGGAGTTGCTAGTAAATAACAGCATAAGTATTAAAACTAACGATTCGATGATTAGAAAGGACATAAATTTATATTCATATCTCATATACATATATAATTTGTATATATTTTAATCATTTCTATTTACATACATAATTTATATATTTGCTTACCAAGGGGATTGAAATTGTTAACTTTTTATATATTCTAAGTACGTGGGTTAAGGGAGATAAATCTTATGACTGGTTGGTCTTGACCCATATTATCGCAGGGACAGAGAGTAACGTAGCGACTCAATACCATCTGCTGAACCCATGATATAGCAATAAAATTGGCTAACCCTTACTTCAACTTCCTTTCAATTTCAATTCCATTTTTTTCCTATTATTTTGAAAAAATCAGGTAAAATCGAATTGTTAAAAAATGACGATGCGAACCCACGTACCCTTTCTTTTCATCTCGGATTTCACGAACAGGTAAAGTCCAACTTTTTGCTCAAATGTGTATCTTTGTGCAAGTTTCGCGATATCTAACTCTTCTATGAACTAGTAAAAAATTTAAAAGATCGTTTAATCGAAACGTTTTTGGGGACAAAAAATAGGGATAGAACTGTTCAAAGATTAGTTTTTTAACATCCTTTTGTTAAGACGGGTTCGTAACCGACATTCCCAGATAGTCCGGAGCATTGTGTTGTCGCTAAACGATATCGCGAAGAGGGATCGTCTTTCAAATCAGTTTCTTAATGATAGAAAATCAGCGGGAAGCCTCAATATATTTTCAAAATATGCTATTCTCATAATTTAGGTATTTATTCAGTTGTTGACATCAGATCGAATATAAACGTAATGTGGCAAGAAATAAATGTGCGATTTGTTTTTTTTTTACAATGCGCTAATAACATTTTTTTGAGATGGGATTTATCGTTTTAAATTTCGGCAATCATATTTCAATGCTTTATGGAATACAAATTGAAAATCTATAAATATATCTAGGACTAATTAAAAGTTATCACCAGTTACGAGAAAAAAATTGTATTATTATACATCATTTATTTTTTCCCTATTGCTTTTACATTGGTAATGGCTTGTGTAATTTAAAGCTATGGTCCGCTACGTGGGTCAAGTGCGGTATTGTAAGATTCATTCACCAAGCTGTCCGCCGTAATCAATACAGTGCAAAGGAATTATTGTGTTATGTTGTCATATGAATTATGTTCCATGTTTTTTTTTTATAACTCCATCAATTTACGATTGAAACGAAGATTGACTGTTACGAATTATTGCCAAATAAATATTAGTAAATCTCAAGTTCTATTTCTGAAGCGGCGACTACGTGGCGCTAGGAGGCTACGGAGGTGGACTATTATGTATGCATTACGAATACAGTTGCAGTTGCATTAGTAAGCGATTTCACGACAATTGCGGCGCGGCTGACGGCTGTTCGCGAGTCGCGAGCGGTTATAGGGCGAGCCCCGTTAGAACGGGGTGACTGACACCACACCACCACTGCAGCCTGGTGCATTGTGCTCTAACGAGAACGCATTACGTGCAATCATAACTTGTGAGCCAACAGCACTTTACCCATGCCAGTTGCGGAATCTCGCAGACCATTTCTCCAATGCTTACCTGTAACAAAGGGAAAACACATTTAGTTTTATTTTAACGTTGAACAAGGAAATGCTGATGTAAATTGGCAGTGGGGTACCCAGTGTGCTGACACCTTTCATGAATATGCATAGCAAGTATCCCAGAAACAGGTTATTAATAACTACGAGGTGGTCCAAGTAAGTCCAATGAAATCTTCAGCGATCTATGAACGTCCGCAAATACGACAGCAATATGTTTATGTTATTGCATTGCAGATGTCTATAGATAACAATTATCGCAATAATGGGACTATGTATATGCTCATTTGCTGTTTTTATAATAATTTACAAAATCGGACAAACAAGTGCGAGTTAAACTCACGTGGAGAGCGTTTGCTATTTGATGAGCTACGTCCTAAGTTGTTTTAAATCTGAAATATTGAGTGATTTTCTTTTAAGACCATAAACTTCTTTAAGGTTTTCGTGTAATATTTAGGCGAAGAATTATTTTCGTTCCTTTTTCAAAATTCTAGCCGCAGTACTTTATGAGATCCCCTCGTCTCTCATAAGTACTGGGCCTAGAATTTTGAATTGGCCGGGTTAGAAATGCTTCATTTTTGTCTTTTTTTTTTCAATAATTTTAAAATTATCTATTGTAGTGTTTGATATGCCACACTATACAGTATGCAAAACATTTTTTAATTCGGCCCCCAAACGTCATACCGTAATTGAAAAATTTGTTGTTTACTTTATACCTCCGTTTTTCGGTCACGGAAAAGCATATGATTACCAAATTTCAAACCATTTGATCTAGTCGTTTTGGAGCAAATTGGCTGTGATGGACGGATGGACAGAGACACGAGTGGTCCTATAATGGTTCCCATTTTTGTTTTTTCGAACGAGATCCTAAAACTAAGAGAAGACAAAGTGCGGTTGAATTTCTTCTAACGCGACAACCCTTTTAATCGACTAAGGAAACTTTTGTCTTTTATTCAAGTTACCCTAATATTGATGACAATATAATATAAACGAGACAAAATGAGTTTGAATCATTCCACTGGACTGCACGCGGTGCATCTCAGGAAGACCTTTACGAATTGGGCTGTATGACACTTATTTTAACAACTACAGACGACTTATGTAAGGAATAGGAGATTGTAATCATTAAATTGCTCGTTATTATTTTATTGTGCAGATGGTTACTTACGATCGCGATAAGACACTAACTTTAGTTAATGCATATGTGTGAATATACATACATAAAATGTTCAATGTGGTTAAAATCTTCGGGGCATTGACTTAAGCTTCATAATAACTTCATGCTAATGCGTGTATTGTTTCTAAGTCAAAGTCGATTAAAGGTACTTTGTGTACCACGCACAATCCTGTATAAGTATTTTAACTGATCCACAGTACATATTATAATTTGAGGCAAAGGAAACGCATAAGGTCAATGTTCGAAATGGTGTCATTCACAGTCGGTGGTGGCTACTGAACTCGTACTGGGCGTCCTTGAGTCCGCCACCAAAATCGCCAATCACGACCACACAGTCAAAAATTCTGTGTCTTACAACAAACACACACGCAACGACGGTAACAAGATCATGAACTCGGTTTTCAAGTCTCTGAAAATGGCCGCCCGAATGAGACGCTAAAAATGATAAGCAATTTCGTTTGTTTTATGTTGAATAAGTAGAAATTGGGCCGTCTGAAAATATATTTTGAGATGGCCTTCGACTTTCGAATTTATTTACAGAGTATCTTATTTTCACTTGAAAATCTACTTTTTTACTACTTTTATCTAAATTTCATGATATAAATATACTAAATATAACATAAATGTTCTACATACTGTTTTTTTTTAATGTAAAGGAATGAGCAAATAAAATTTGGCAATTTACAACGCTACCATCCGGGGTCGATAATAATAAAATTTATGATATTCGAGTCAGCGAGGCCTCGGGCCAGTGACCGCCGCCAAATTCAAGGTCTGCCTGCAGATCGCGGTAAACAAGTGCCAATGTAGATAACACGTCCACCTACTCCACACACACACACACACACAACCTAGGTAATAGGTTTGTGAGCTGACATACTCGTATTGCTATTTTCAGCGTTCCAGGAAAATCAAAGAAAAAGGTTACCAGGTTTCAACGCGAAGTATTTGGCGAATTCTTTACAGATACAGTTATTAGCAGTCTTATTTTTTTTGTTAAATATTTTAAGAATCCATAACTAGTTAGTGACACAGTGAATTGGTAACTGCAACACAAGGAAGTAATTTCAAGTGTAACTAAGATTTATGTGGATATAATACACTATTGTAATAATAAAATTCTTTAGATAATAATAATAGAT
>DWOP01000081.1:0-12125 GCA_018251135.1 Cephise aelius
CTTTAGCCAATAAAAATTACTAATATAAATTATATTAAAAATATTATTTATTACAATGAAAATGAAAATAAAATAAAAATATTAAACTAAAAAATTTTTTTTTCATCAAATACAATGATTTTGCTTTTGAGTGAATAATAAAATAGAATGAGATAAGAGATATTATTTTAAGACAAAAACAATATTGGATAAATTCATGACAAGTTATTTGTTTAACATAATTACGGATATCGGTGCCCTGTTACAACTGAATGTTGGGTCTGCATGAAATTTGGTGCTGGTTAATATGACATTCGCGTCATTAAGTTCTCAATACTTCATATTTCAGATTGATATACCTTACGCTTATGCGCCTCATCGAAAATATTTTGAAAACATATTGACAAATCAATTGCCAGCCCTACTATTACGATTCCACGAACACCGAACTCTCCATATCCCGAATTCCTTTTTATTTCCACAGATATAAAGGGCGCTGTGAATACTCACTAAGCCGCCTGTCGTCAAAGGCTTATTCCGGCATGTTAGGTTAAATATCGTGAGACCTAGTTTCATCGTTTTGAAGCCTATGAATACGATGAACTGAGAGAACGATAAACCTGAATTGATACATACGTAAATTAAAATAGGATAGTTTAAGTTTTACATATGAAATACCTTTTTAACACGTTTTTATTGGCTTCGGTCCTAGTATATTAGTAGGTATGTTTGTATGTAACGGAAACTTTGAACGTGATTCTAATTGACTTTGAAACGTCTGATTAATTTGAAACTGAGCATACCTACTTATTAAGGAATGGTGAAAATGCAATGATATGAAATTAAAAAAAAACACGCTTTTATGAAAATTCTAATTAAAAAATTAAAAAATAAATAATTAAATAAACCTAAAAATACTCTTTTATAAATAATACAACTAACAATAAGAAATAAATAATAGTTTCAAAAACTAAAAATCACGCACACGGGGTGTAATAGATTACTTCAAAAGGACCTCACACAATTTTTTTTTCACAAAATCGTGTTTTTTTAGTTTATTTCAAACTATTATTTATTTTGTTCACGAAATCGTCAAAAGATATCCGGCACTGTGCCAGCGATACTGGGTTATGTTAGATTTTTACCCACAAAAATCTCCTCGATGACCTGCCTCTTAGCAATTACTCCGGGATATCCAATGATCAAACAGCAATGATATAAAACATACAAATATAACATATCTGAATATTTATCTAACCATCCATTATTCTTACGAAAAATTAACTTATTCCAACATTCCAACACTTTTGTAAAATAATATTACGTAAAAATATGAACATAATATCACTTATTATGTTCATATTTTTACCTTTCACAACTCGTAACCACCAGTTGTTATTCTACATTGATGAAACTAAATGCGAAAAATAATAAGTTGGAATATATGTTTTGCCAGTTCCCTAACATAGGTAACACTAGTAACATTGTTCCTTTTAAGTCATTTAGTTATGTAATGTAGTTTTAGTGCAATAATGTAAAACAAAAGCACATTTCTGTAAGAAATTGAATTACATCACTATGTCTCGATACGATACCTACTCCGCATTTGTCTATTTTCTCGAAGGTTACCAGTAATTCTCTTACAAGCTTCCTTGTACTTAATTGCTTTAGTACGTTCTTAGTTACCGGCAAATTACTAGATTAGTCTAAGTCTCGAAGTAGTTTTCACTTTATAAAGCTTCCTTGGATATTTTCTCTACCGCAACCAACAATTCCATTAAAGACTTCCTTATTTATAATTGTTTTAATATTTCTTAGTTTCACATAAATTACATGCTTAGTATGTATTTTATTAGAATGACATAAACAGTTAGTAATTATTTTAGTACTTATTATAAAATTATCTACATCACCCCTACCACTATCAACTCTTTGCTATCTCGCTTGTGGGCACTGGTCGCCTCTCAGAATGAGGGGTATCTGGGCCTTAGTCTACCACGCTGACCAAATGTGGATTGGTAGGCTCCACATACTTTGGGGTTTGTACCCCTGACCTTAGCCGGACGGTGGTGAGAGACCGCAATCTTAACCACTGGGCTATCACTGCTTAAATTGTCTAGATATATGTACATAAGTACAAACATAAATTGCATGTACGTATGGCATTTATATGTATAACGTAAGCATTGTTAATGCCTACATTATACATACATATAAATGCCTCAATAACTTACTATATACACAATACAAGTACTAAGTACAGTTACTATGTATCCGTGTTAAGAAAACTTAAATATATTCTTGTGCCCCTTAGTACTTGTACTAACTTAAAAAAAAACTATTCTCGCACATGGTCAAAAGATAATTATCGCTTCCACACTTATGGCCCACACTAGGATTTCTGTATCGCGGAGGGAATGGACATACACAAAGAATAATGCACAAACACTCTGACCCATAGCATCAATATAAATTCATAATTGAAATTTCGGGCTGGGAATCGAACCCGGGGCTCTTTGTGTGTCAGATTGGCATGGTAACCTTTCTACCACGCGGGTCGTCAAATGCCATCTAATTCGCTCTAAAACAGGGTGAAATATGCTCTATCTTCCCTCACATGAGCAAACCTTTAATAGTTTCATATATACTAGTCACCTAGTCAACTACGAATAATCCAAGTTTCGAAGTTCGTGAAAGAATTTTTAGACAAAACAAATGTCAAATAGTATACAGTATGGAATCTCGTGAAAAATCTAGAGCAAAAAGTGTTCAGGTCACGTCCGTATAACGGCTAATATACGAGCATGATGCCAATACCTACTGTCCGTGGCGCTCGGTGGCGGAAAATTGAGTCCAGTTCAACTTTCCACTTGCTATCGACATACAGATTGCAAGCGCAAATCTGATGAAGAACTTAAATCGAATGCATTTTGGACTAATGTTAATAATTAAACATTTAATATCCACTCTTACTTCTTCTTGAAATCGAGCTTTAAATCCGATTTAAGTTTTGCTACTATGTGCGTATTAGAACTTAACTATCAATTGATTTTAACGCGCAGAAACATAATCAGGAGTAATGTTAGATTCCTGAGGAGTCATCAAAAAGAGTTCTCAAAAGTATGTGAAGTCTACTAATTCGCCCTTGGCTAGCGAAGTGAACAATAGCGTAAATTCTTCTTATTCTGAGGAAGAACCTGTGTCCAGTAGGACATTAATGAGGCAATAAATAAAAAGGATAATCAATTTGTTTTTGAAGAAAATGATAATTCGAAAATGAATTAGAATCAAATTACTTGATCGACACGGTACTCTGCAATCGGTCTTCTGTAGTTTGCATAAGAAACTTCGAAGGCTTCTGGAAGAACGGTCTTAAAAATAGATATTTAGTGAAACACAGTTGTTATTGATAAGGTTTTGTTTAGAAAAAATCTAACGTCCTCACTAGAATTAGAACTTTCTAAGGTCAAATATCCTTTTCCCGAGTAACACTAAGAGGAATCTTTGGTGAAAACTGAGAATTAACGGTGAACGGTCTTACCTTTATCTTGCAATTTCTCAGTACAATTTCCAGAAAGACGCAGAGACAAGGCGAACGTTTGAAATATGTACGGCTTAGCGAAGTAATACTGCGGTATTCTTGATAAATATTATGTGAATACCTTCTCGCTGCAACGGTCGCTTGTGGTACATTTCTGAGAAATGGATTTACGGATATTCATGGAACACTAATTGTTCTAAAGCCAAAGGATCTTATATTGTAGCTGATGCTACGGAAAAAGCATATTTAAACTTTATTTGAATATTACAATTGTAATTTGTGTTTTTGTAAGCTGAAGTCGTAAATTTCTTCAGTGAAAATAAATTCTTTAACGTAGATTTATTGATTGTACTTATTTTCGCTATCCGTCAAGGCTTCACAAATGTATAAAAATGCTAAATAACTACGACATGTAGAGGCACAATATCGTATGTGTATGACTCGTGATTGAGTCAATGTAAAACACGCTGGCGCCCACTGAAAATGTTTTAAGACTTGACTATAAAATGTGAAATTTCTGTATTGTTTTAAACTGAATATAGATGTGTCATAAGACTAAAAGCGTTCAGAAGAATTTATCTATAAACTTTTTAAAAATGCTTTGAAATTTGAAACAAGTAAACGTACACAAAACTCGAGAAATACTGTTCTTTTAGATTAAATTTAATGACATATTGACAAAATAATAAAACAATTTCTAAAAAATATTGCTTTTAATTACGCAATTTCTTTTTAACGACCTTTATATACTTCCATCAGGTAGATTCTGATAGAATATTTAAGAATTAAAGTTAAACGAAATGCTATCAAGGTAAGCCCGGTAAACCAATACAAAATCTCAAACCAATCCGATAAGTGATTGCAATTCCGAATCGACGTTGGAGCAGCGTAGTATCGCCGAAGCGATGATAATCTGGATCCGTTTAAACTTGGTGGAGATTAAGTAGTTTGTGAATTAGCTCTTGACCCGGGAATCAACCAAACAACCCATAGATTTTCTTCCTCATTTAACTTTGCCTCGTCTCCATCTGATGGCTTCAGATAAGCGGGCTTCGGGAAATACGGCTAGTTGGGGAAATACGCAAGCTCTTACGTTTGAGATTATTTAGCCAGATTACTTATTTGGGTAGGGTTTATTAGTACACGGATAATATACAGCGAGTGGGTCGGTAAATTAAGGTTACGTGGGTATGTTATGAGTGTGTACAGATGAAATACATATTTGTGTTTCGCCATCTAATATTTTGACCAACAACCCATGGATTTACATCCTTGTAAATTTGCCACGTTTCCATGGGCTTAGACTTTAGAAAAGCAAACTTATATACATAATTATATTTTGTCATCTAATATTCAACCCGTGGGTATTTATCTTTTTGAATTTGTCAGGTCCATGCCATCTATCATTTTGATCAACAATTCATGGATATTCATCCTTTTAAATTTGCCACGCCTCCATGGCTTTAGACATTAGCTAAGCATATTTCAGGAAATACGACTAGTTGGGGAAATGCGCACGCTCGTGAATTTTTCACGTAACCTTCTATGACCCTTGAAATGAGTTGAGCTATTTTGATTCTAGACTCTAAATTACTGAACATTGTATGTTGTTGAGCTTAAATAGTCTGATTAATTAATCTTCTAAGTCGTAAGCCGTACATGTTAACGCATACATTACATATTTCACCGAAAGGCCTAGTTTTGTTGTACTTTTAAACATGTTTGCTGGTAATTAATTCAAAAGTGATACAACCCTCGCGTTTACTTAATAAAATAATACTAACATCGACATAATGTGTTTTTAATTCAGGGAAAATGCTGTTTATAAAAGGTTAAACTATTATTGCGTTTATTATTCAATTTTTTGGTGATACCAATGTAATATACCTAATCAACATTGTCCGATTATATATAATTATCTAAGACATAATCTGCCTCCATCTATACAAATAAATCAATATGAAGTGGCTGTTTGTAATATCAAAATAACGGTTTTCATTAAATTCATCATCAAAACATAGTATAAAACAAAGTCTCTTCCCGCTTTCTATCCCTATATATGATTAGATCTTTAAAACTATGCAACGAATTTTGATGCAGGTTTTTTAATAGATAAAGTGATTTAAAGGGAAGGTTTACACATATATAAATGTATATATGATACATATATAACATTATTTGATTCTAAGGCGGTAGGAAGTTTACCGGGTCAACTAGTATAAAATAATGTAGATACGGTACAATAAACTAACAAAAACAATTATTAAACTTCTTGTCTATCTGTCTGTTTGTTCCAGCTTATATCCGAATCAGCTGAAGTGATTTGGACGAGACTTTCAGTCAGACTAGTCAGACAGACTATATAGTCAGACAGACTATATAGTCAGACAGACTATATAGTCAGACAGACTATATAGTCAGACAGACTATATAGTCAGATAGCTAATGCTAAAATTAATGATATGGATAACTTTTATTTGCAAAATTAATTACAACAAAATTTAAAACTTTATGAAACACGCAGTCAAAGTCGTGACTTGTGATTGTTAATCGTGATTAACAGCTAGTTTTCATAATAGTAAGAAAAGTACATTGTTACATTAAATTGTTATTGTTATTGCTATGTTATTGTCATTAAATGTTACATTAAATAGCTTACATACTCTTATTTTCAATTTAGTTTGTTTTATTTTAAACATTTCGTTTTACACCAACCATTTACACCATTATAACGCCGCTTCACACATAATACCGGTTATGATGGGTCTTTAAAATTTGCATTGAATGAAGGATTTCAGACCTGGATTTACGAAAGGAGGTCACGAAAACAACAGTCTGATGGAACACTTGGATATCAAATAAATCAATATCTGCCGTCGGTTATATCTGTTTTCCGATATTGACAAAAGTTCGTCTCCTATGTGTTGAAATGTTATTTTTCTCACGAAATTTCAAGAGAGAAATATGTACGTATAAGCACATACGGGCACGTGTCTAAGTTTTATCTATCTATTTATACTAATAAATAAAGCTAAAATTTGTTTAAATGCGCTAATCTCTAGAAATAGCAGTCGAATTTGAAAACGTATTTTTGCATAAGATAGCATTTTGGAGGGAGCCTAATAGGCTATAAGTTTTACATCAATTATTTTAATCAACGGCAGATAAAACCGCGGCAATCATCTAGTTAGAAAATATTGAAATGAGCGCAATAAGAAATTTGTGCCATATATAATTCTAAGTTTCGGTTTTTCTATTAAGATGACACGAGCAGAGATCTGTTTGATTAATATTAATGTTCCTTGGAATAATTTAAATTATTTTAAATCTTATATACTTTATGTTTCGTAAGTAGTTATAAGAATAGAATAGGAAGTATTTTAGGCAATGCTTATTCAAATAAGCAGTGCCAAGTTGTATTCTAACACTTGTGAATAAATTGTAAAGCCCCATCAAAACCGGCATTAACTGCGGCGCGACATTATCGCGATGTAAACCGGAGATTTAACGACGTCTTGGAACACTTGCTATGATGTAGAGCGCCTTATGCACTATCCATCTTTTACAATCTACCTTTTTTTCACCAGTAAATATATCTAGATATCTAAATATAGCCCAGTTAATCAGTGGCGCAGTTAGGTAAATAATAGCTCTAGGGTAAAAAATTAACTAGGGCCCCAACGTATTCGTCGTGTTCCGCATTCGACGCACTCCAGATAGGTCGTACTTCAGATCCGTGCTATTAAAACGCTGTTCGAAAGAGTGGCTGCGAAACCAGCTTAAGAATACATGGGAGTTCCCCGCAAATTTCAAACAAAGATGTTCGAGACTTGTTGGAAATTTCCCTGTATTATTTCAAATAAGTTGCCATTATTAAAGTCGCGTTCCTGGAATCTGGTTTACTTATATTCCGAATGTAGAAGACATTTTCACTAGTTCAATTTATAGTTTGTAAGTCAGAGATCGAGTGGCCCCCTGAGCTTGGGAGCCCCGGGGCACTCCCACGTGTAGCATTTCGGTAGCTATGCTACTGCAGAAATATATATTTTAATTCTTTTAGTAATTATGAGGACTTATTGCGACAAGGTCCTAAAGTGATTATATATTTTAACCGCTGACTATACGTAGTACCACGCCTGTTCATAAAATTCATACAACTGGCGTGCAGGCTGCAGTAATATACTTATGCATCGACTGACAAATATGTATACAAAAACACATACTGTAACAATAAAGTTTGAACTTTGCTAATAAATACCAGTGTGTTTTTGACATTTGACAGTTCAAACTCACCATCATTGCCCGCTTATCTGCATAATACTGATTTATTTAGCAAAAATGATAGATTGTGAATTGTGTGATACTTAAAAGTGGCGAGTTGATCATAGAACTTCTTAACAATTTCAAACTTTATTATATTCAAATACAATTTCAAGTAATTTATATTTTGATGCTGGGCAAGATTATTCTGAATCGCCCAACTTTACCCCCACACTCATTATCTCCTAACTATAGCTCTAGAGGCGTTTCTAATATTCTATCAAGATACGTGAAAAACGTTTTATTCAGACACTAATAGCTTTTTTACACCTTAATTTAGTGGAGAGGCAGACAGGCTACCTGATGGAACGTAGTCACCGTCCCCTATGAAAATATGTCATCCCAGCAGGGTCGCCAATGCCTCACGGGCTTTGAAGGAGAGCTCTTTTAACCCTTTTTTTAATAACTCCACATCATAGCGTACTTTTTAACGTAGCTTTAACGGGGAAAAGTTAGCTTCCAAACGAAAGCTTTTTTATCGCATCGAAATCGCATCAATTGACGATCTCAACCGGACATCGTGTAAAACATACGGCCTGTAAAATAGATGAACATCGCATTGCACCATTAGGACGTATTTCAACAACCTATTTCAAAACAATCTATATGATATCGATCGCGTCCCATCGCTTCATGAGTAAATTCCCTTATTCGTACGTACTTATACATCATGAATGTTTCTTTTATATATATATATATATATATAAACATTTAGACGTGTTTGCTTTTTAGGGTGATTATTAGACGATATTTAGTATACTTACCTTTACATTATTGTCTACTTATATGTAACTTTTTCCGAAAATATTTAGGTCTCAACATTGTGTTTATGAACGCGTTATTCAGATAAGGCCATGTAAAACACGTGTAAGTGTTCTATGATAAAACTTTGTCATTGATATATTGCCAAAAATCGATCAACGAGATTACAACAGGATATTTTAAACAATTCGTATTGAAACTTCTTAAAATTTATCGAGTTCACTTGTACCTACTTAATATTTATCGAGCCAAATGCGGACACTTATTAGGTAAATGATTTCAAGTTTCTGTATTACTGGACAACAATGGAAATGACATACATGTGATTTTTTTTCAGTTGTAATCACTTTTTAATACAATAAATTTTTTGCCTAATATATTTCTAGCATGGTAAAGGTATAAACCGGTGGAGTAAGCTAACAGCTCCTTAGAGTAAGAAGATTCCAGGTCCTTCATACGTAACTTTTACCAAGGAATAAGTAGTGTCATATGTATCCGATAATATGGGTAGGCGGCACTCGAAATTAAGTACCTAACGTATTGGAGCTCAGAAATCTTAAATTACTATGAATTACTTAGCAATGTCTCCATAGTAAATAAATAAATAGGTTGCTAAGTTAATGGTTATAATATTTTCAAAGCAAACAGCCAAGAAGCTACAACCGCAGTTCTTGTTTAATGCTACAATCGACAAGAATGAGGATCAACAAAATCTTTACGGTCCTAAATGAAATTAATGGTGCATATAAATAGAATATATTAAAAATAGGACATATAAGAACTGGCCTACCTGAAATTAGTTACTAACGTGTTAGTTCTTGTATCACAAGTATTCACAAATAAATTGAAAGTTACTATTAGTAATATGTGATGCGTTATTATTGATCAAACTCGCTTGCGTGTCCCGGTAACGAATTTAACTAGTTTGTGACAATGGTAATTGAACGGTGAAATAAAAATATGTTTAGAGAATTACTAGTTTGAACTATAATAAGTAAAACATGACAATTTCAACGAGCTTATAGTACATGATATGAACATAGTTTTTAAAGTAGTTCTTTATTAGTTCATTTACAAATTCATAACATTTTTAATGTAAAGCATCGTAATAGGTCCCTGGGATTAACTGGAAAGGAATATCCATCTAACCTTTATAGTCCCACTGCTAGGGTCTCCTCTTATAATGAAAAAGATATAGGACTTAGTCTACCACGCTGGCCAAGTGTGGATTAGTAGACTTCACATACCTTTAGGATATATTTTTTTAATTTTAAAAGACCTCTAAGGCATGTTGGAAAAGAATTTGATTTGTAGTAAATAGCTACAAAATTATTTAGCAAGTATTAAGTACTAAGTATTTCTATGGAAATGAAAAACTTGAGTATGATAGTGTTTTGCACAAAAAAGTAAATTGTTTTTATGCATTTCATTTTATCTATAATTATTTTACAGCCAATCGAACTTGCACTCATACGTCATTCTAAAGTGCAAACCTGATAACAGTCACTAATACACAAATTATCTTATCAATATTTTTATTTGCAGTACTCGTTTATTTTCTAAGTAACGCTCGCTATTGATCAAACTGCAATTACGTGATCGAAACTGGTTCAATAGTGCAATCGAGAGCCGAACTGACTGACACCGTAATCGCGGGTTGATGCGATGCTCACGTAAAATGGTTTAGCGGGCTTAAACTACTACAAAATCTGTTCTACTATAAAATCATTTACAAAATTGATGTGATAGATTAAAGCCTAGATCTTTCTCATTTTGAGACTGGTCTGAGACTGCCTGGTCTCCACCAGTGTCCAGCAGTGGGATAGTCAAGAACATGATGATATTTAAATTAGCTTGTTCACGCACATTGCTTTTTACTTTCGGCAGATAATCGCGTACGATGCCCGTAGAAAACGATGTTTACATAGAAATTTAGTAGGACATACTTAATCCGTCCTTATACGTTCGTTTAAGCATTGTGTCATACTGCGTAGGAGTATTGCTTATAGACGAGGTCGTTAAGTTAAAAGAGAAAATTCTCAGTAAGTGAAAATTTTGTACTGTATTTAAAGCTATGCATAGCAGTTATATCGAAGCATATAAAGAAAAACATAGGTCAAACGTTTATCTCTATCTCACTACATATACATTGGGTCATGGTCTATTTTGCTTATGTATCTATATGGTCGTACGAGATATTTAAATATCTTGCCGATGCGAAAACAAACGTATTATAAATATAAACATTTGATTTTATTGCAAGTTAAACTAGGCGCAATAGTAATAATCAATGGTAATTTATGTTGTCCAGTATACCTATATAATATTTATTATCGATCACTCAATATTTTATACGCGTTATAATGAAAAAAGGAGAAAAATTTGGTTGTGATAACTACTGAGTAAGGTAAAGGTAATGTGTACTGAGTTATTTTTGATACTGATACTTGATTTGATACAAATAACGGGATTTCTCAATGTATAACTATCAACTAAAAACAATTAAATTCTAGACGCATTCTGCCTTATATAATATATGGACTCACTGAAATCATTAACCTTTCTTTACCTTCATGCAAAAATAGAGTACACTGTAAGTACAATATACTTGAATCCGAAGTTGCGTTTAAGAAAGAAAGAAATAATGTACAATTCCATGCGCAAAGCCTTCTTTGCAGTATACAGGTAACAAACGAGTCTGTAGACTACTTGAATGATTACTACCGACCCTGGGCTAATCAAAATAATAGGGTATACCAATATACCGAATCAATATACCAAACAAGATTGAATCATACCTGAGATTCACCACAGAGGTTGTTACTCTTGATAACTAAGTTGAAAAAACTCGTGTAAAGAATATTTCCCTTATCCTCACCCTCCAAACTAGAGCTTAATACTGTTCCTATTAGACGTAGTCACGGACATGGTCTCTCCGGAGTTGAAGTAATGTAGTCCATGGAGCAAAGTAAGTCTGTGTAAGCTTCAACCATGTTTATATTATACTGTACTCTACACTATACTATCCAAATTTCACTGACCTGCAAGTACTTGTTCCGCTTCTGCTCCCGGTACAGCCTCTTCATATGCTCAGCTTGTTGGCGTGCGAGCTCTCGCTCCGGTACCAATGGCAATGGATCATGCCGCACTGGGCAGCGGTAGTGGATGTTGACATCGCTCTCCACATACCGACGGCTTGGAGATTCTGGGAACAAAAATTGTAAAAATATGTTATTTTGGTATGTTTATACCGTGTATACATACCATAATATTATGCACTGAGTAAAAGCGGTTATTTTAATATTACAAACAGACACTCCAATTTTATTTATTTGTATGAATATATGTATAGATATAATTGAAGTACCAAACGAGCATGAAATCCACCTGATGGTAAGTAGTCACTGCCGCCCATGGACATTTGCGTTCAACAACGATAAGGACTGCCGAAGGATTGTTAGTCTACGGTAGTACGTTTTAGCTGGTAATAAAAATATTAATTATTATTTGTTAGTAGTGGACT
>DWOP01000082.1:0-12124 GCA_018251135.1 Cephise aelius
AATTTGGTTATTGACATTAAATTGGATGCGGTGAGGACACTCAGCTCAGGGTCAATGCCGCGGGCCGCAGGTGCGGAGGCGGCTTCCACTCCAGGATACACTTCCATTTCGAATCTTGGTAATGTTAAACGTGTACGATTTCATCGAACTTGAAACAGTCTGTCGATTGCATTCATTTATCACAAAAGTCTTTTACTGTATCTATTTGCAAGCTATCTCATGCGGAGTAGTGGCCTCGGAGGTGCTTTCGAATGTTCCTTCTCTATCACAGCCTCATTATCCCTACACAAATTAATCACTCCTTGGTTCCTTCATTCGAAAGCATCTTTGGTGTGAGGTTCACTTCTTCGATGAGAAAGCTACAAATAGACCCGACACCTAGAACTCCAATCTGTACGCCGCGCAAGAGGTCTCGTGATCCTGCAAGTTGATGGTGCACCGCGATGCTGACGGTGACAAGTCGATTTTGTATTTCTCTAATGCCTCCTCATTCTCAGCTACCCAGTAGCCGAGAACATCGGTGTCGTACGTCGGGATAATCGTCACTTCTGAAAATAGAACAGTAAAATTTGAGTCATATATATTTTGAGTTTGTTGACTGACTGATTGAGGCCTCCGGAGACCCAAGGGTTGGTTTATGGGCTGGGCAAGCTTATGTCGGCCCACAAATAATTTTGTTGTAATGCTGTGTTAGTGTTTCAATAGTTTTGTTTTATGTTTAGTACTATTCATTTTAGTTTTATATCCGTAATATTTATTTTAAATCATAATTATTTTTAATCACAATTATTTTTAATGAGAAAAGAAATAAGCGTATTTATTGATATTAATTTTAAAAATATATTATATGCGATATGATGAATTTATAATCTAAGTTGTGTAAAAATTTATAATAATAATAGAAGTAGATGTTATAATTTAGAAACGAAAATTGAAGATGCTCAATAAGGTAAATAGACATTTTTACACGAAATATTTCAATTTAGATATTAAAGGTGTCAACTGCTGTGAAAATATTTGAATATAACACATTAGTTTTGACACACAGTATATTTGAATGTAACACGTTAGAATCCTATGTTATTCGACTTCGGGTTGCACCATCGCTTCACCTTATTTTGCCGTACAGAAGCTGTCAATTGTGTTCTTTTATATGCAGGTTTAAAAGTGAAAGTGACATACTTACACGTGGTAACCCAATTTAGCTCATAAGGACTAAAGTTTTAAAGCTAGGCAATGCATTTGTATAGACCATAGGTATGATTTAATCTAATTGGCGTTAATTACTCGTGTCCATCCAAGGACGGTTGTGCTATTAATAACCTTTAATATAATCTGTTTTTTCTTACCTAAGTCTTTGTCTTCCCAAGTCTTCTTGGCGTCCAGAAGGGCATTGTAAATTTCTTTAGATGGTTCAGTTCCAGAGAATACATAATAACGCGCACGAACTCTTTTGAAGAATTCAACTGCAGAATAGTATGAATTGCCGTGATGCGGGACGTATGTTAGCTCCATGTACACGGGAGCAGGCGTCTTCTTTTTGCTTGGAGACTCCGAAGCTCTACTTTTCGCCTCCTTACTCTTTTCTTGATTGATCTTATTTTTGTTCAGCACTGTTGAACTGGGCGTCTGTTTCTTTGGTGTGCTCTTGCCATCAGATTGAGTTGGTGGCAGAATTGGGCTCGGCAGTCCCAGTGGTTTTCCCCACGATTCAATAGGATCCTTCGATTTACTGGTATGTGATTCAGAAACTGATGATTTTTCAGAGCTGGATTCATGTTTGCTGCTACTAGATGTAGAGGTCCTTTCAGTTACCTTCTTAGATTCAGATTTGACATCTTTTAATGATATGCTGCTCTCTTCTTTCTTTGACGTATGATGGCTCAAACTCGAATGACTATCGAGTTCATACTTGGCAGTGATACTAGATATTACTTCAGATCCGCTCACTTTTTTATGTTCTTCGATGGCTTTTTCAAATTGTTCATCCGCTTCTTTCAAGAATGTAGCATCAGAAGTTTTGCTGCTGTACGATGATTCAGATTTTAGTTTTTCTTGAGTTAAAAAGTCTGCAGTCATTTTTGAAACTGTTTTGTCTAGTGAGTGAACTTCAGTCTTAACTTCGGAATGGGTTGATGATGTGCACGAGTCATCTTCGGGTAATTGTCCGTAAATAGAAGTTGACATCAGATCCTTTGGTAAAGATGATACGTCGTGATCTTTTTCTGTTAGGATTTCTTGACTCGTCTCTCGTTGTTGCGGAAGTTTCGTGTCAAGTTCAAAGCTTAGATTTGATCTTGGTGAATGTGCTATTTGTGATTTTGTGCTACTTGGACTTCCCTGTCCGTCATCGTCACTATAGTACATACCGCTACTTTCTGTGCCCCACACGTGGGTAGCAGCACGGGATCCCCTGGAGCTGATGTCAGATGGTGGAGAAGATATAACAGGATGATCTAGATCATCGCTCGCTGCTGATGAACTACGCATATCTCCAGTTTTTGATGATAATTTTGAGAATGATTTTTCGCTTTCACCCGTGTCTATAATTTCTTCAAACTCCTCTTTGAACTCTGAAATGGTAGTCTTAGTCGACTTGGTTGTTTTGGTTACTCCATCACTGCCTTTACTAACCGTCGTTGTTTCAACGGTAACTTTGATCTTTTCTGGGCTAATTACTTCTTTTGTTGTAACAACGGTTATTGTCTGAGTTATTTCATTATCACCTTCTTTAATTACTTTTGTGTAAGTATCGGTTTCGGTAGTAATTTCACCTACTGGGGAACGTTGTTTCTTTGGTTTAGTTTGACGTTGCGTGTCATCTTTTCTTTCAAAAGGCAAGTCATCGATTACTGGTCTTTTTTCTTGACTGGCTGGTTGTTTTGCAATTTCTTCTAATTCTTCCGGTGACCAGTCGTCTAACCCAGTACCAAGGGGTAAGTATGTTATTTGAGTTCGTACATCTTTAGTTGTCTCTACGGTGCCATCTTCTCTGACATTCTCTGTTATGGTTTCAGTTACTGTTTTTACCGCCACTTCATTAGTTTCGTTATTCTTTAGTTCTTCTTTAGTGACATATGACGTTATATTTTGTGTTATTTTTCCACTTTCTGTAACAATTATATTGGTCTTCTTATCAACTGATGTCTTAATCTTTCCTGTCGTATTCAGTCCTTGTAATGCAGCTTGCAAGTGACTGTCTGAAGTCTTTTGGAATTCAGATATTGTAATTTTTACATCTTTGGTAGTTTCAATTGATCCATCTGGGTATTCATCAACGGTGGTAGTTTCAACTGTTGTCCTTACACGTTTGATACTTTTGTCTGAGCTAGCTAATGTTTCACGCTTTGTCTTAGTTGTAATTGTGCGCTTGATTGTAACAGACCCATGTTGTACGATTTCGTTTTTAACGTCTGATTCTTCTGATGTATCTTCTACTACTTCGCTGTCATCGATATATGATTCTGGCGGCTCAGTATCTTGTTCAGTTAGGGCAGCCTTAATGAAAACATCAGCAATTGATACTTTCTCACTTTTCTTGGTAATAACGGTACCATCAGGATGCTCATCTTCTACAATAGTTTTAACAGTTGTCTTTATTTTCTTTGATCTTATTTGTAGATTTTCATACTCTTCTCTGGTTGTAGTAATTGTAGTTTTTCTACTTATGGTAATACCATTTTCAACAATATCCTCTGTTTGTGTACTTGTTTGTATATCCGCATCACCAACTGGAGTGTAACCTTCTAAATTTTCATCAAACGAATCTTTGCCCAAGTCTGCGACAGAGACTTTAACATCTTTTGTGACTTCGGTAACACCATTTGGTAACTTTGATTCGGTCACCGTTTCAACAGTTGTCTTAACTTTTTTCTTGGAACCATCGTCTGATGAAAGAATTTCTTTGATAGTCGTTGTTGTAACAATTTCCAAAATTTGCTTTCCATTTCTGATTGTTGTTCTTTCTTGTGTATCGACACTTACCGTCTTATCCTCAACTGTTGAAAAACCTTTCAGATCTTGACTTTGAATGATGACGTCAGTATCAATTTCAGATACTGTTGTGCTTGTATCTACAGTAGTGCGGGATGCTCCATCTGGATATTGATCAGTAGTTGTTATAGTTGTTACCGTCTTTAGCTTCCTTAGAGCACCTGAATTATCAGAATATTTAGTTTTTACAATCTTTGTAACAATTTTTCTTTTAATGGCTATACCTTTTTCTTTAATTTCTTCTTCATTGACGCTTTCAGTTTCCTCGGGTTCTCCTGTTGGAATCAAATCTACAAGTACACTTTCAACTTTGCTATCATCATCAGTTTTATCAAATTCACTGTCTTTGTCCTTGGGTCTCTGAACAACTGGTATTACTAGATTTTCGTCAACTAAGGAAACTTTTTCACTCGTTTTGATTATTACCGAACCATCTGGATGTTCGTCTTCTGTAACCGTTTTAGTAGTTGTCTTAGTTCTTTTAATTCTGTCTGTCTTATTGTGATATATTTGTTTGGTTACTGTAATAGTTACTTTTCTTTTGATGATGACACCATTTTCTGTGACGGACTCAATTTCAGTTGAAGTCACTTCTTCTGGTTCCCCTATTACTTCAAAACCTTCCGGTATTTCCTCTTCGGTTTCAGTTTCGTAATCAGATACAGTCACTTGGACGTCTTTAGTAACTTCAGTTATTCCATCTGGTTTAATTGTTTCTGTTACAGTTTCAACTGTAGTTTTTAATTTCTTTCTTGATTTATCTTTTGTTGCTAAAACTTCTTTTATTGTGGTTGTTGTTATAATTTGTAGTACTTTCTTACCATTTATTGTAGTACTTTTCTCTTCTTTATCTACTTCTACTGATTTATCTTCTATTTGCGTGTAATCAAGGAGTTCAGTAGATTCTATAATATCGTCATATCCGATATCAGTTAATGACGTACTACTGTCAACTTTTGTGCGAGATGACCCATCTGGATAATTATCTGTAGTGGATATTGTTGTAACTGTTTTAAGCTTTTTAATATTACCGTAAGAATCTGCATATTTAGTTTTAACAATTCTTGTTACGATAATTCTTCTGATAATAATGCTTTCCTGTTCAATTTCTTCCGTTTTTGTAGAAACACTTTCTTCTGGTTCCCCAACAGCGATATAATCGCTTAATAACTTTTCAACATTACTACTTGAATCAATAACTATTTCTTCAGTTTTCACTTCCACATTCTTTTGAACGTCCTTTGATCCGTCTGGATATTCTTTTACAATATTAGTCTCTACTGTTGTTTTAATTATTTTTTTACTGTCGTCAATTCTTATCGTCTCCTTCTTTGTTATCGTTGTAATTGTTTCAATTATGTCAATATTGTTTTCCCTAATAATGCGTTTACTCACGTCTGTATCAATAACTGTATCTTCTACATTGTCGTCTATTTCATCATCTTCACTAACAAAGTCAGACTTTAATTCTGGTTCAGGTATATCTTTTTGTATCATGGAAGACTCTCGGGACTTCTCTATAATTTCTTTCGTTTGACTACTTAGTTCAGATTTTTGATCAATAGTATCGAGTGTAAGTTTCTCCATTTTACTATCTTTGGCATATAAATCCATCTGTGAGGTAGATTTTAGGCTGGAAGAACATTCAGAAAGAACAGTTTGAGTATCTTTAGTGGTAGTTGTAGAACCATCTGCGCTCTTGCTTAAAGTAGTAGTTTCAATTGTTGTTTTAACATTTTGAGGGGTACCATCTTCCCGTGATATTATTTCTTTTGTAGTCACTGTTGTAATTGTCTGCGTGACCACATTTTCACCTTCCTTAATTATTTTAGTAACAGTATCGGTTTCTGTTTTGATTTTACCCATAGTTTGCATGAGCGATAAGAGTTCTGACTCTCCGTCGATATCTGATGAGCTCTTTAGCGTTTTTGGTACCTTTTCCGTGGATGTTGAAATTTTCTGGGTCAACACATCATCGCCTACATGAACAACTTTCGTGATCGTCTCTTCAGATCCATCTGATTTATCATAGGTCACTTCACTCTGAACGCCATCACTGACCTTTACGTCTTGGAATGTACTAGGAGTTTTTGGTAAAGGACTAACTGGGACTGTGGGCGGAGTTGATACTCTATCGAATTCTGATTGAACTGACAACGACTCTACACCTTCAGTCTTGATGCCCTGTTGTACAGTTTCGTCACCAAATGCCTTATGAATAGATTCCATTAAGTGGGCTGCACTATCTGTTAATGTTTTTGCAACCGTTTCCTTAGTCAGATCTGTAGATGGTCTTTTACCGTCAGTGATTTTAGATTTTGCATCTTTTGGAGGCTTAGATTTATCTGATTCATGTATGTCTGGATGTTCAGAAGTCAAAGATGATACGAGCTCATCTCCAGTGATTGACTCACCATCAAACTGTTTGCTGCTTGTAGACTGCAGGGAGTCATCTAAATGTATTGAGTACTTTTCTTCAGTTGAAGGATCTGCTTTTAAAATTGATTTCTTTTCAGATTTCTCCGTACTTTCAAAACTATATTTCTCTTCTAAGCTCACTTCTTTAGAGACGTCTTCTGAGCTACTGTGCAACACGGTATGCATGCTATCTCTATCCACAATACCACTGTCGATTGTTGAGATTGATGATAATTTATCAATTTCTTGGCTTGTCTTCTGTAACATTTCAGAAACATGAGCCCTTTCTTGGTGTAACATTTCTACAGTCTCTTGTGCGTATTTTGTCATAGAATCAGTTTTTAAAGATTTCTGTGTATCTTCGTATTCGTGTTTTTCCATTTTACCATACAATTGTGAAGATATGTCTCTCTTTGTTCGTTGCAATTGTGTATCTTCATGATCTTTTTGTTTTAATTTAAGGTCTACTGTAGTATCAGATATTTCTAAATCAGGTTTTGTTTTAGAATCTGGAACTTTCTTAACGACAAGTTCAGTTTCCAGTTTTTCTGGGCTGTCTAATCGGGCCTGGCCATTAAGATATATAGTTTCCTTTTCATCTATATCCTTCTCTTCGTATTTAGCCACTTCTTTCTGAGTAATCTTATCAGTTTTTCCTTCAGTAGAAGTTTTGAGGGACTCAGTAAATTCTTCTGGTCCAATATCTTCTAATACCACACTGCTCTCTATCATACCACTGGAGTGTCCATCGGGGTAGTCATCCGTTGTTGTAATTGTAGTAACAATTTTGATCTTTCTTAGAATACCACTGCTATCTGCGTAATTAGTTTTGATAATCTTAGTAATTATAGTTCGCATCACGACTATAGTTTCTATGATAATTTCTCTTGTGATTTTTGTAACTTTTTCTTCCGGTTCTCCGAAAACAGTGTAGTTTTTAAGAATTTCTTCAATTTTGCGAATTGATTCTTCCGATGTGTCTTCTTTATCTGTGATACGTGCCATTTTATCCAGTTTTTCGGAAACAGAAGATTTTCTGTGTAGCTCATCTGAACTTATAGACTTTGCCTCTGATTCAATAGGACTTGAAGCCTTTTCTTCTGATTTGTCTTTACTGGATTCTTTGTCATCAAGCTTGAGTAGACTAGGAGACCGATCATCTGGTTTGTCTTTAGTTGGAACTGGGCTTACTGTCTTCGTCTCAGGTTCCACTGGGCTAGGAGCCTTGACATCTGGCTTTATTGGACTAGAAACTTTGTCATCTGGTTTACCTGTACCAGGTTCTCTATCATCCGGCTTTATTGGGCTAGATGGCTTGTCGTCTCGTTCATCTTTGCTGGAATCTTTGTCATGAAGCTTGACTGGGGTAGGAGTTTTATCATCTACTTTTTTACTAGGTTCTTTTTCTTGAACTTTGACTGGACTCACAGCTTTCGGCTCAGATTTGACTGGACTGGGAGTCTTATCATCTGGTTTGTCTTTACTAGAATCTTTTTCATCAAACTTGACTGGACTAGGCACCTTGTCATCTGGTTCATCTTTTCTAGATTCTTTGTCATCTGGCTTGACTTGGCTAGGAGGTTTGTCATGTGGTTTGTCTTCATCAGGATCTTTGTCACCTGGCTTAATAGAGCTAGACACTTGTTCATCTAGTATTTTTTCTTCAGGTTTGATTGGGCTCTCAGATTTGGCGTCGAGATGCACTGGGCTAGGAACTTTATCATCTAGTTTGTCTTTAGGGAAATCTTTGTCATCAACTTTGACAGGGCTAAGAACCTTGTCATCTGATTTGTCTTTGCTAGGTTCTTCATCTTCTGACTTTACTGGGCTTGGCGCCTTATCATCTGGTCTATCTTCGATGGTATCCTTGTCATCAAGCTTGACTGGGCTAGGGACCTTGTCATGTAATATACCTTTACCTATTTCTTTTTCTTCAGATTTGAGTGAGATCACAGCCTCCATCTCAGGTTCAACTAGACTAGGACTCTTTTCATCTGTTTTATCTTTACTAAGTTTTTTGTCATCAGACTTTACTAGGCTAGAGACCTGTTCTTCTGGTTCTTTACTAGGTTCTTTTCCTTCAGGTTTGACCGGGCTCTCAGGCTTGGCAACAGTTTCCACTGGGCTAGGAGCCTTGTCATCTGGTATATCTTTGCTGAAACCTTTATCACCTAGCGTTACGGGGCTAGGAGCCTTGTCATCTGGTGTATCTTTACTAGGTTCTTTGTCATCCGGTTTTACTGGACTAGGAGCCTTGTCATCTGTTTTTTCTTTACTAGGTTCTTTGTCATCCGGCTTCACTGGGCTAGGAGCCTTGTCATCTGGTTTGTCTTTACTAGGTTCTGTGTAGTCCGGCTTCACTGGGCTAGGAGCCTTGTCATCTGATTTGTCTTTACTAGATTCTTTGTCGTCTGGTTTAACTGGACTAGGAGCCTTGTCACCTGGTTTGTCTTTACTAGGTTCTTTGTCATCCGACTTTACTGGGCTAGGAGCCTTGTCATCTGGTGTATCTTTACTAGGTTCTTTGTCGTCCGGTTTTACTGGACTAGGAGCCTTGTCATCTGCTGTTTCTTTACTAGGTTCTTTGTCATCCGACTTTACTGGGCTAGGAACCTTGTCATCTGGTGTGTCTTTATTAGGTTCTTTGTCGTCCGGTTTTACTGAACTAGCAGCCTTGTCATCTGCCTTTTCTTTACTAGGTTCTTTGTCATCCGGCTTCACTGGGCTAGGAGCCTTGTCATCTGGTTTGTCTTTACTAGATTCTTTGTCATCCAGCTTAATAGGGCTAGGAGCCTTGTCATCTGGTTTGTCTTTACTAGGTTCTTTGTCGTCCGGCTTCACTGGGCTAGGAGTCTTGTCATCTGGTTTGTATTTACTAGGTTCTTTGTCATCCGGCTTCACTGGGCTAGGAGCCTTGTCATCTCGTTTGTCTTTACCAGATTCTTTGTCATCCAGCTTAACAGCGCTAGGAGTCTTGTCATCTGGTACGTCTTCACTAGATTCTGTGTCGACCGGCTTCACTGAGCTAGGAGCCTTTCCATCTGGTGTTTCTTTACTAGGTTCCTTGTCGTCTGACTTCACTGGGCTAGGAGCCTTGTCATCTGGTGTGTGTTTAGTAGGTTCTTTGTCATCCGGTTTTACTGGACTAGGAGACTTGTCATCTGGTTTGTCTTCACTAGATTCTATGTCGTCCGGCTTAACAGGGCCAGAAGCCTTGTCACCTGCTTTGTCTTTACTAGGTTCTTTGTCGTCCAACTTTACTGGGCTAAGAACCTTGTCATCTGATTCTATGTCATCCGGTGTGTCAGGGCTAGGAGCCTTTTCTTCTAGTTTATCTTTTGTTAGAAGTTTATCATCTGCCATACCTGGACTGGCAAGTTTGTCTTCTGGTTTGATTGGGCTAGGGACCCTATCATCTGGTTTATCTTTAGTAGATTTTATCTCTTCACCTTTAACAGGGCTTACGGTTTCTTCTTCAGACTGAACGGGGCCATCAGATTTTTCATCTAATTTATCTTTATCGGGTACTCTGTCATCAGGTTTGTCAGAGCGTGTTGTCTTTTCCTCAGTTTTTACTAAACTTGAAATAGTGCCAATTAAAACGTCTTTAGTTGACGTTACCTCCAAAACATCATGATCTACATGGAGATCAGTGATTGTGGTACTACTTGCTTCTTTAGTGCTAGAAGTACCATCAGAATATTCATCAGTTGTTATAACATCTGTAACTGTTTTCATTTTCCGAGGAATACCTTGACTGTCAGCGTATTTTGTTTTAACGACACGAGTAAGAATTGTTCGTATTATAACTATACTTTTTTCAATTACAGTTTCTGTCTTTGTAGTAACAAATTCTTCAGGTTCTCCAAATACTACAAATTTGCTTAAAGAATCATCACTTAACTCGTCAAGTTCTTCTGATAACCTTTTAATGGTCATAAGTTTCTTATCTGTATCTTTATAGGTTAATAACACGTCTTCTTTAGTAACCTGAGATTCACCTTTTTCAATTTTAGGTTCTTTTTCTTTCAATGCTATTTCTGAAGATGTCTCTTTTGATTCATCCTTTAGCGTGGGTGGAAGAGAATGCTAACTTAGTGATAAGACCGCCGTTTGTACTTTCGTACTATTCTTGTTGTATTGTGTATATAAATTTGGTTTAAAATATCAAACATCGAAAATTGTCTAAAACAAAAAACAAAAAATATGCAACTACAGTCCCCAAAATCCAAAGCTGTATAAGAAATAGTGTCAAGTGGCAAGAACTAGTACCTAACTAGTTTTCGAATTATTAACAGTGGTTGTGGCCGTTGACTTAGTTTCAAAAATAACTAATTATTGTCAAATTTTTAAGTTGTTACTTTGTCATGGTTTTTTTTTTACTATATAACTTATTAATTAAACAAAATTATTACCAATAACGACGTCGATATTTATATTTTAATAAATATCGATTAAACGATATTTCGATATTCTTTTAAATTCCGACATCCCTAATAAATCTTGAAATCTTATTGTCATTGTCATTGTCAAATAAAAGTTATAAAGTCACTTTTGTATGAGTATGTGAGTAAGGATGCGTGGATGGATGGATGGAATAAAACTAAACTATCTCTAAACATCAAAGCAAAGTATTCGTTTACATCACATACGAGTGTCGGCGAATATGTCAATGTCAAAAAATGGCAGAAATCGTCATTGTTTGTAAAACGTCAGATCACTCGAGTGTCACCATGTCAGACAAAAGAGATTTCACTATTCTTCCACGGCTATTTATTTATTTCTAACAATATATGTACATATTAGACATCGTAATAGATTTAGCTGTCAAAATCATCTCAATACTTCGACTGTGACAATGGTAATGAAAGAAAAAAAACATGACATACTAAAATTGTCATTGACAGATGGATCTGACATCTGCCCTCACCTATAATTTAAACATGACGTTGGATTGTACATAATTTATTTTATCAGTCGGTCAAAGTTATCAACTTTGGTCCACGGTTTTATAAATTTGTGATCAAAGTTTTATTTGAAATCACTTTACTACAATGAGTCTAGTAGCTAATACAGGGTAAGAATTTGGTGTTTGTAAATCAAACAGTGCCATAAAAGGTGTTATGTCCTACTTAAAAAAAACTTTTATACTTTCGAAATAGGAAATTGGCTGGCCGCACATTATTTATAACGGGTGCTTCGCGTGGTATAGGGAAGGCTATTGCTTTGAAGGCCGCTAAGGATGGTGCTAACATTGTGGTTGCCGCCAAAACTGCAGAGCCCCATCCGAAGTTACCAGGAACTATCTACACTGCAGCCGAAGAAAGTGAGTATTGTAACAATAAAACTTCTACAGTTTCTATTATTTACTTATATACCAGTGACCAGAATTATCAGTTTTAAATCAACAAGATGTTTTCATTGAGTTTTCTATGTGTTGGACTTTGGACCTTCTGTTAGCAGGAACATTGACCTGAGAAAGTTTAAAGATTGCAAACAAAGTTAATTGCACAGTTTTATTGCAAATTATTTTATAATTTCTTTTTTTTTATATTTTACACAATGCAACTTGTAATTTAAGGTATACTTTAGTTTACCTTAAATTTTGTAATTACCTAAAATGTTCTTCATTATTACACAGTATTATGCTCGAGCAGATCACCCCTCCTGAAGATTCTCATACGAGAAACAGGCGTAGCTTAGACGAAACTAA
>DWOP01000083.1:0-12076 GCA_018251135.1 Cephise aelius
GAATCCTCGAATGTGTTGCTAAGCGAAAAACTCAATTTAATCTATTCGGCTAATTTTGGTTTTGAATTATTGTGGAAGTCCAGAGAAGGATTAAAAGGCGAGAAAATGCGAATAAACAAATAGGGTGCGTTCAGCAAATTGTTCCTAAGCAAGGAAGACAGCTTAAAAATATTAAAATTGAATAAACTCTTTTAGTACAGATTGTTTTTTTGCATGTATTGTATGTATTTTTAGTTATTGAACTTTGACACATTATTTAATTCTAAGGCGGTACGGAGGTAAGAACGTATTAATAAATAGATACATCAATTTAGTAGGAGGGATTATTTGGGATACCGACTGAGTGTCATACTTTTTTGATACATATCAATTTGCAATGTGTTAAAGTCGTATATAATAATATATTTAGACTGTGTTGTTTGTTGCCACTACCTTCATGAAGAAAAATGTGTTTTCGGGCATCAAGAGTGTAGGGCCGCCTTTCAGAGTGCCGCTCGGGGCATTACATTCACAAATCTCTTAAGGATGGTTTTCTGTAATGAATTTCACATGTTTGCGACTGTTGTAAGGATTTATCGTTCTTGTTAAGACGATTACGAAATTATTTTACAGTTACCTAGTTATTACATAATTTAGGGATTAATTTTGTCGGGATCATGTAGCTGTAGTAAAGCTGTTTCGTGTTAATGTAATGAGAAATGTTATGTTAATCTATATTTCTGGCTGGCTGCAACCCTATTTGTCTCCCACAGCTGGGTACGGGTCCCTTCCCACAACCGGGGAAGGCCTCGAGCATATTTCACCACGCTGGTCGAATGCGCGTTGGTGGAGGCGGAGTTTAGTGGCCAATCCGTGAAGTATGTTTTCAGACCGCCCATAAGGCCGACAAGGTTTAACGACTGCCATCTGACAATAACAATCGGGACCGATGGCCTATTGTAAGTGCACCACTCTCTTCATCACATCTATGACTTTGCTTTGCTCTCGAAATCATTTGTTTTTTTTGCAGTCGGTCAATGTCACTCCCAACAACTTTCTCTCTACTGTGCTCTAAGCGACTTCTAGTCTGTCGATCATGTGGTCGTTAATTTATTTAAGTTTAATTTTGATTTTTAATTAATACTGCTACTATGCGACAGAAAATGTATAGTTAGGTTACACTTACCTGAAAAGGCTTTCGCAATTTCTAACTAGTTAACGTCCTTTGTGACTTAAGTAATTAAGAGCCAGGAGATAAGTAACGAGCACTTTAATAATATTTTCTCGTTTTAATTAACTAGCGCGGAAGAGATGAAATGTTTATGCTTCACAATTTTGAACTGCCACATTTGAAAACGTTATTTTTTCATTTTGATATTTTTTGCAATTTAGCTAACGTGTCATTGAGAGAAATATTTCATCTCCGCTTAAAATGAAAATATGTTTTCATGAGTAGATATCCTGAACCACCATAGTTTAGTGAAGGGAATACGGCACCATATTTTATATTTATTTTTGTCCGTACATATAGTTAAAAATATGTAGTGTCGTGAAACACCACACATTTTTTATTATAGTTATCATTATTTTAACTTTGTGTGTATCTGTGCGTGTGGTTTTTTTTCTGTTACGTGTGTTGTAGGATAGTTGTTTATGAATAAACTTCTTTCTTTCAAACACCAGATAAAAACAAAGTTCCTTATTGTAAAAATATTAATTCAACTTCTATTTGAGGCATAGTGAAATAATTATTCGGATATACATTTTTATTATGATTTTTTTATCGATATTAATCAAAAAAACTACTTTACAAAATTATCTTAACACCTTTATTTTGTTTACATTTATAATTAAAATATAATTTATAATCAATTCACAAAACAAAACTTGATATGCGTAATCGCCGGCCAGTGGTGCTAACGGTATTGTTTAGAAAAATGACGTCACCAAAATGGTGACCGAGCGCTTACGCTTACGCGAAGGGTGCACCTCCGCAACGAACCATTTGAAACTTCGTTCCAAAATATTCTCTTCCGAGCACCCTTAATATGAGCCAGTCGTATGTACTACAGTCCCAGGATAATGTCAACTTCGAATAGGACTAACATTTACTAATAATTACTAATTGGGATATTATTACAACACTAATTTTCACTAACAGTCCTAACTCCGCTAGTCCCACTACTAACGAATACTGACTAACTAAGATTCTTATTAACACTTAATATCTCTGAATTCCTTCAGCATGGTCCTATTCGTGATTGATCGCAAATGTCCACGGGCGGCAATGACCACTTACCATTAGGTGCATTACGCTTAGTATGCAGTTCGCATGTCCGTTTTCTACTTTGATTAAGTAATACTACTAACGAAAACTTCTACAATAAGCTGGTGTCTCCATACAAACGTATTTTGGGACGAAGTTCCTAATGGGGCGTGGCGGAGATGCGCCTTAACCGGCAAAAAACGTTCGTAATGTAAACCAAAATATAGCCGTAGTTTGTGAACTAATAGTTATAGTGAACGTAGTATGTGAATTAATAGTTATAGTGAACGTAGTATGTGAACTAATAGTTATAGTGAACGTAGTATGTGAACTAATAGAACTAATAGTTCACCAACTACGGCCATATAACATTAAGCTACACTTCTTTGAATTATGCGGAGAGTAAAACCGCACAATTCAGCTAGTTCTCAATAAATCAATGAACAACTTTTTATCGCTCACAGTTCGACTGGGGCAAGTTATTTTATTTCTGGCACTACCTTCACCCTTCAGGTGTTCATTGGTTCGGAAGAAGAAACATGAATAAACAATTTCAGAAAGAGTTTGGACAATTTTTGACAATAAATGTTATTCATAAAAATAAACGTATTGCACAAATTGAAATAAATTTCATACACAATAATATTTGGGAATTAATAAAAATATAAGTTTAGCTTTAAAAAACTTGAGTCAAAATATGTATTTATATATTAATCTTTTATTTTCTGAATTCCGGGAATATTACAGCATCGTAGTGTGTAAAAGTATAAGTTGAACTTATGTAAGTGACGAATAAAAACTGATAAAAACTATAAATAAAAAGAGCAAAATATGTTTACGTTAATGAAAATATCATAAATGGAATAAATCTTTGAATGACAAAAAATTCGTTTAGGAGTTTAGAAATCTAGGAACACAAGTACATAACAACATTGAATATTATAAAATCATAATAACAAAAAAACTCACCTCAACTCCAGTCACACCGAGTGCCGCCACCAAATTCGGAGTCATCCTGAACGGCACCTTCTCCGGTACACGCAGAGTCTTGCCCTTCTCGAAACACACGTTATAGTCTATGTGCACCACCTCACCAGATGTCAAGTCTATCAAAACATTGTCTAAGTGTCTATCACCCAAACCGATTATAAAACCTATCGCACTCATTACAGCGACCGAATAACTATATCGACGCGTCATTTGCCACCACTGCTCCGGAGACACGCTACTGCACCACAACTCTCTCCACAATAAGTCGTGCGGGGTCTCCGCAGTTAATTCTTCCAACACTTGCTTCAGAATCGACACAGGCCACTCTTTCCTATTCTCAGTGGATATGCCCGCTTCTTTCAGCAACGGAGTCAGCTTGTTGTAGAAAAGCTCAGCAGGGCGCGGTATATTCACAGGTTTATTTAACTTCGACGATAAAAAGGCGGCTTCGCGATTTTGCCATCGCTTATACAATGCAAATAACGGAGTCACGTTGTCCACCCAACTGATTAAACCGGATCGAGGTCCTAATGGTATGACAGAATAATGACGTGCCCTATATGTTTGATTATCGTTATGTTCTGAATCTCGGGCCAACATCGTGTTAGTTATGGACAATAATTGCATTATCCTTTCATCTAAATGTAAATCCTCCAAACCCTTAAATAAGTAAGTATAAGATTTTCCGTCTGATCCGTAAAATATTAATTTCTTCGGTCTTGTCTTAGTTGGTAGAATTGCTACATTGTTTTCCACAGATTTGATAGTAACTCGTACAGTTCTTTGATTAGTATGTAAACCTGGCATTGTTATAACAGTATCTTTCATTTCCGCCAATATGGGACTGATATCTGACATTTTTAAAATGTACGATGTTCGCTTATTTACTTTTTGTTGAAGTTTTATTTGCAGTTGTTTTAAAGGAGCCCAGGATTCCTGAGGCTTTTCGGGATTCGCAGGATTTTTCAGTTTGTCTATTACATCCTCAATCAAGTATTGAAATTTATGTTGAAAAGCAGTTTCATGCGGTGTTTCTGGTCTGGCTGATGTTATCTGATGAAGTTGTTCCAGTACGAATACCACCGGGTCAAATATTATCCGATGTTTTTCCTTTATAAGTTTTTCTTTATCTTCTGTAGATAAGTTTGGATTATTTTTGACTTTTACAATTTCAGTTTCTAGTTGCATTAATCGTTTACTAAATTCAGAATGATGTTGGACTAATGTCCCCAGACATAATTCATCCCATAATAGATTGATCCTTTGTAATTCTTTTACTAACAATTTTACTTGTAGAATAGTTTTTGGTGCTTGTTTCGCAAGCGTTTCCACCATATCGAGAAAGCAAGAATTTAATTCATTGTTGATCATTTTATCACTTGCAGCATCTTCTAATTCAAGATTATTTTCGTCAATATCTGCGTCATCGTTGGATAGAAAAGATCTTGCTACACCAAGCTCGGTTAAGCTATTCTCTTCATTTTCTACCGCTCCAACAACAGCAGGGAATGTAATAAGATGAGGCGTGTCCTCCGCTAATCTACATAATAAATCTGACACGCACTTCCTAACATATGTTTCGGGATGATTGAGTCTAGAAAATAGCTGCGGAATAATGACCTTCCAAGGTTGAGTGGGCGTATTGGCTAACCCTGATTCAAGAACCGTTTGAAGTTCCATGGCATGTTTCACGATAAGACGAAGTAGTCTCAGAGTTGCATTAACAACAGCATTTTCGCCGCTATGGTTAATATAATCTGACGCACAAATAAGCTGTAGAAACTTGAAGTAAGCGTCTGCCGAAAGTTCGAAATACGAAAACACTCGTTTCTGCGCTTGCCGCCAAATATCCACCAATAACGCAAGATCCTCTGGATAAGCATTATTCAGTGACGGTACCGTACGTAATTGAGTCTCAATCATTTCAGATGTATTAATTTCATTCCAATCTATATCCTCATCATCACATGTTGCTTTTGTTTTTGAAAGTATTTCACATACTGCTTCAAAATCTTGGGGTGAGCATCCAATCATCACGCTCTCTATTTGCAATTTATCATTATCAGTTAGTTGTTCTCTTGTTTTGGAACTGAATTCAACCATTTTGCGGCCCCATCTAAAGCACCACGCTCCAAAATTTGCCCAAGCTTTAGCGAGTCCAGGACACTGATTTACTCCGAACTGCAGTAATTTTCCAACTGCCGAATCCGATAATGGGATAACATTTTCGGAAACGTTATTATCAACTAAACCAATTTCAGGCAATGCAGAAATAAGTTTAAACAATGGTGTGTCATTTTCTAAAACAATCTCGTTTTCATTTTGAACCCATTTAGAAAGAGTTAACAACATTCTGGTACCTCTTTCACGTAATTCATAGTTTTGTTCGCCCATAGCCAATCTCTGTGAAAATCCGAGAGATATATTCGCACATAAATTTATAGCCCGTACTTTTGAATCTTCTTTTGCATATGTCACTTTGCATAGTTCCGCTAAGGCGGTTGCATTGTTTAACGTCCAAATATCCAAATCATAAGTATTGGAGGACATCAAAAGAACATTACTTAGTTCATCCAAATTGTCGACATTTGCCAAGCACATTTGAAATGCAGAATTTTGTTTGAAATGCTTAAGTAATTCTTGTTTAGCCATTGTTACATTGGCACTCTTTCTTGCACTCTTTATAACATCGAGGCGTAAACACTCTGTAAAATATATATTTTCTTCCGTCATATTTAACTTAGTAAAATATTGATTCCACCACAACAGACGGCTTAAATTTTTTATATCAGTGCCATATTTATTTTCCTTTACAGCTGTCGCTTTGAATGGATTAAATATCAATTTTCCATTTGTAACAATGTTTTTCAATCCGTGATTGGCTAACTGCAGTACAGCAATATCTTTTAAGTAATGAACTGTATTTGTTCTAGCGAGCTCTTCTGCACATGAATTCAACAAGATCTCGCAGTTAGATAGTACCGAGTTATATTTTTCATTGTAGTCGTTGTAATATAAATTCAGCGCGGCAAATACCATGGTTGATTCAACTTTATTAAGTAAACCTTGACATGAACATGTGTTTTTTGATATTTCACCCGAATCGATATTTAAAATGTCCCAGTTGCCTAATAGTTCTGAGAAATCAATGTTTTCCTCATAGGGTTTTAGAGCAGAGAATGAATCCCATTGTGATGTTAGTTTCCATTCCAAGTCATTTGCTTTCCACTCTTGCATTTCTTCCCAGTTCTGTATGTGTTTATAACTTTCCATTATTTGTTCATGGAGAAATTTACGAACTCTCAACATGTCTCTCGAAACTGTTGCCTTTTCGTTTTCATTATTGTTTGTTGAATCATTCAATTTTTTATAATAACCTATAGCAATTTCGTGGCGAGAATTAGCTTGTTCGGCAGTTCCCTTGAGCCAATGAAATTTAAGATTGAATATTTGTTTGATCCAAACATAAAGTCCGTGCAATACTTCCGGTTCTTGAAGTTTTATCAATGCTCTCGCTACACTTATTGTAATTGCCTCAATGTCAATATTAGTCTTGGAGGTGGCTGCATTTTGCAATATTAATGATGCATGATACACTGCAGCACCTAAATGTCCAGAGTATAAACTGTCAGCTAATGCTGCTGGACGCACTCTCATTAGCCATTCCTCACATGTTGAACGGTTGGTACGATAAAATCCTTTAATTAGCTTTGTTGGTCCCAAAGGCAGAGCAGTTGCAGTACCCTCTCGAGCATTATATGTATACTTTTCTAAAAACATCATGAATTCAATAAGCCAACGTGATCTTCTTTGTTCTCCAATAATAACGTCTATTAGTTTTTGTTTTTCAGTTGCAGTATATTTAGTTTCAAGAGATGTGGTTTCTCTCGCTATCTCTTTCAAAGCACCCTCAATTTTCATAAATGTGTCTTGCGGTTTCCCCAATGGTGTTTTTAGTTTTTGAACCACACAAGCATGTGCAAGTTCTGATAAAGCCCAAATGACACAGTGTGAAGAAAAATTCGTAGCACACTGACGAAAGAATGATAAGTGATTGTCAATGATTTCAGGGGTTTGTAATGGCCAAGATGACAAAAATGCATCTAGAACAAAACTTTTGCCATTAGTTGTCAATTGAAGCAAATTGTTTGCAATAGTTTTAAAATGGTGATCTGACAATGTGCCCAGAGATCCTTTTGTCAAATACTCTTTTATAGCATTGAGTTTTGTGTCAGTGTTAAGAGCTGTGAGACTGGCTTTTCGACATGTAACTGCTTTAATTGTTTGTTTGTCTAATTCTTGTTGAACAATGTCCCATGGTAATTCAAATAAAACTTCCTTACATAGTTTTGCCAACAACCAATTTTGATTGTCAATATTTAATATACATAAAACTGTTATAGTTTTTAGAATAGCCACATTCCATGTAAGGGATTTGTTCTTCAATAAATGCTGGCAGTTTTTTATCACAAGGACAACCAATAGGCTGTCAAAGCAATGAGCAACTGATAGCATATTTGTCACTAAAACAAGAAAAGTCTTTGACATGCTGACCATTGGTAAATATTTGTCCAATTGAAAAAATATATCTGATATCCAATTTAAAACAAGCAACAATGTTTCTCTGGATGTATGCTCATCTAATACAATGCTTAATGTATCTAAGATAACTGCAAGATGTCCAGAAGTAGGACTTGACCCAGAGACTTCTCCTAGACTGAGGTTTGACAGGCCAAACAAATCAGTGGTTCTCTGTTGAGAGTTTGTCACCAAATCACTTGAGGCAATAAAATGGTTATTTTTCTTACAATGTGAATACAACAAGAAGAGTATAGCATACTGTAGAGCTGGTCTTTCCTTCATCATGGTTTCATTATGTGGACACATTTTGATTGCCAAGAGTTCTAATATACTAGGCTTCAAAGCCCACATTCCGATTATAGAATTGCTGGCATTGGCCAGTTCTGACAAACACTGAAGATAAAATAAAATATTCTTTTCTGCATTTGTGGCATCAAGTTTTTCTGTATACTCAGATTGTATTATTTGTATATCTGGTATTATAACTGAACATGAGTTTTGCATATCAGTTAAAACATACTTGTATGTCTCTTGCAACAGAGGTATGTTTTTCAAGTTAAGTAAATTGCTGTAGATAGTCATAACACTGCATAAAATTTGTTGGCTCTCTGAATATCGTAGAGGCCTCAATAAGGAATCTGGTCCAATAGTTTGGCTGATAAAATCTATTGGGAGATTAGAAGCAATTTCTTTTACTGTGCTTGAAATTAAATTTATTATGCTTAAACAAAGGCTTTCATCTATTTGCAAATAATTTGTCATTTCCATGGATATCAATGTAAATAATGAAACTGAGCAGGAGAAAGATTTACCATGTAGATATTTTAACAGTAACGTTACACACTCGTTACCTGCTAGCAAAAGATCTGAGTCGGCATCTTGCTTCAGTGTCTCAATCAACACCTGCAATATCTTCGACAATGCATCAGTTAGGAAAGACCATGTGACAGTCTGAGAAACATTTGGGCTCAGTAAGTTACCCAAACTCTTGACAACTATGTTGAAAACATTGAGAAATGACGCAATCTTCTGTAGACAGTCTTCGTGAGAATTTATTTCCACATCTTTGTCCCTTTTGCTGGGATCTAAATCATTAGCATAACAAACCATGTCTTCCACAAATTGGTTTAAGAGATTTACAGAAAATCCAACATCAGCTTGCCAGTGACGACTCAATTTATATAGAGATTGTATAGCAAATTCCTTTATCTTTTTTGGCTGTGCGTTATCCACATGCCAGCCTACCAATATATCAACAGTATCCACAAAATGGTTTGCAAAGTGTTCAGGGTAAGAATTCGACATTATTATCATAGCATTAATAGCTGCAATGAAGACATCTGCCGAGTCAGTGCCTTCAATTATGGACTGAAGCTTTTCCAAGGTGAGCTCTGCAAATTCTGACAAATTTGGTGTTTGGAGGTCTAGCTGGAATGTCTCTGAAAAGGAGAGTGTAAGCAGATGCTTAATAGAAGTATTCTGCACACTGAATGTAGTCACTATCCAGTCTAGATGCTTGCGAAATTCATGTCCCATAACATAACCAATTCTGCCCAACACTACTGCCGCACTCTCCTTCGTCTCAGGACCGGGAGCGTCATACAGAACATCCAGTAAGGATTCAACTAGTATGTCATATGATCTTCGTATGTATCGTGCGTTTTCTGGCAACATGACTGCTTCCTGCAGCTTGCTGCATATCACTAGAGATTTTTCAACGTCAACCTCTGCGCAAAGCCGACGTAGCAGCTTTGATATGCGCGGATCTTCGGGAAGATTGACCACCAAGTCGGATCGTTCGTAAAATTTATTGGTGCCCCCATGCGACCAGACGTCGCTGTTAGTCTGTGCTAGCGATTCGTGATATTTGTAGGTATTTTCATCTCGGTCTCCCCGTGGCGGGAAACTGCCACGACCTCTACCGCCCCGACCACCGCCTCTAGAGTGCCGAAACTCCGTGATGCGGCCGCGAGTCCGGTACCGCCCGTCCCTGTGAGGACCACCGAACGAAGAGGACGCATCATACGAACCAACATAACCTCTGACCTTATCATCCGCTGTGTTTTCTTGACCGATTTCGTCCCTATCGGGAGCCTCGGAATCCTCCGTCTCCCTTGGGTTTCTAGCTTTATGATGCGCAGTAGTCGATATCATCACTAGAATTTATGTAGGATACGTAAATAAAACCACACATGGCCGCGAAATTCCGATAGAAAACGATCAAAACTATAGGCAGAAAAACGTTCACAGCCCAAGTTCTTACGCCAACAGAGACAAATAAGAAAGTGTCATAGATAACGATATGGTGGCTGTCATTCATGAAAACAAGTCACTATTTCCGAACGTATGTAAATTATTTGATGCAACTTCACATTTTATAAAGTTCATTTAAAAAATATATTAATGTTAATGTTATGATTATTATATTTATAGTATAAAATAATTAGTCACAAATATTTTTTGCCTCATAACGTAACACTTCCTTCTTAATTATTAAACGTAAAAAGGTAATGTCAAAATAAGATTCGCTGGAGCTGGCTACCACAAAGTGCCACAGACTATATAAATAGATATATAAACAAAGAAGGCTGTGAACTGTGAATAATATTAACATTTCGAAATTGAATTTATTCACCAAGTACATTATATACCCAAAATAATAGACATGAGTCGTTAAGTGTTTAATAATATTTATATATTACGTTACAATGAAATCTACTAAACGAACACATGATTTTAAAGGTAATATTATTGTAATGAAAATAACCTATAAGTTTCAATGCTTCGCATACAGTTTATGAACACACAATTTTAAAATGTTTACGATATTTTTTTAGCTCTCGAGTTGAAGTTGATCGAGAATTCAAGATCACCACATGTTATTTATATCAAAGAACACGTAGTACGGGACCATACAAAGGACAAACCATCAGGGCGAACACTGTTTATCATCAACATTCCCCCGTACGTAGATGAGGAGGGCCTCATCAATGCATTTCGCGAAGCCGGTAAGGTCCAATCTGTCCAATTTTACACTAAACCAGGCGCCGGCGAAGCGAAGACGCATAAATTTATTGAGGAACCTAAGAAACCAATCTTCAGAGTGTGCTATCTAGTTTTCGAAAAGGTATCTGAATTAGAGAAGGCCCTAAATTTAACTAAGCTTCGTCCTATGAGGACAAACGGACACGAAATCCAGTTAGGCCTTAATAAATGGATAACTGAATACAACAATTCCATACTTCTGCCCAAAGTCTTAAAAGAAAATGTGGAGGAGTTTATGAAAACACACGATGAGAAATTGAAGCAGTTACAGAAGAAGGAGAAACAATTGGAGCAAGAAGATGATGAGGGTTGGATAACCGTCACAAAGAGGGGCAAGATCCAGAGTTTTGCACGAAATGAAAAAGTTGAAAATAAAATTATGGCTAAGGAAGAGAAAAATAAAAAACGAAAAGAACTTAAAAACTTTTACACTTTCCAAATCAGGGAATCTAAGATGAAACACATTGTCACTTTGCGGCAGAAGTTTGAGGAGGACAAAAAGAAAATAGCGCAAATAAAACAGAGCCGTAGATTTAAGCCATTCTAATAAAACAATATATACAGTATATAAATTTGTATTAATATTTTTGTATCCACTTAATTTTACACATGTACAACATTAAACAATTTTACACATTATATATGTATATACATTTGATAATCATGTTATAAATAGTAAGAGTTACCTCATTTTTCCTCATTATAGTAACATTCACATTGATAGGGCTTTAAGTGAAGTTATTTAGTGGAAACTACACATAAACTCTTATCACTAATCACAAGTTACTTTTACTACTTAACCTTATTAGCCATTCATTGATACATATGTTACATAAATATTACACAATTTATATTTTATTTACACAATTTATCCTAGATATTATTGATAATATTATTTCCCACTATTCATTAACAAAAGCATAATGCAACAAACTGCTTAGTTTAGTTTCGGAATTATTTCTATACAAGCTGGTCCGGCAAACTTTGCCTTACGACAAAATACATTCTCATTATTCCCGATCCCTCGGGAACTCCAGAATATAAAGTAGCCTATGTGTTATTCTAGGTCTTCAGCTACCTATATACTAAATTTTATTGTATTCAGTTCAGTAATATATGCTTGAAAGAGTAACAAACATCCATACATACTCACAAACTTTCACATTCACATTATTAGTAGGAGAAAATTACAATGTATACAAAAGTTTCCAGGAC
>DWOP01000084.1:0-12060 GCA_018251135.1 Cephise aelius
GGAAACGGCTCCAACGATTTTCTTGAAATTTTGTATTTAGGGGGTTTCGGGCGCGATAAATCGACCTAGCTAGGTTTATTTTCAGAAAATGTCGTTTTAACCGTGTTTTCATTGAATAAAAATCGGTATTTTTGTTTTATCATTGTTATGTCGGCAAGATCAAAATATAATATTCATATTTCATCAGTAAGTAATTTGCATAGTTATAAGTAAATATAATACCAAAAAAACATGATGTACTAAAAAGAAACACCGCGCAAAGCTCGGTCAAGTAATATGTACTACCTACCAGGTACTGATATGTAACATAAACATTTATGTAGGTATTAAATCAGGACTGTTTTAATAGCTTACATGAATAACGAAAATTATAACGTTTAACATTACGATGCTTATAGTTAATGTTAAATTCTAAAACATTCAAATCAGCGAAGGCCAATAACGGTTATTTAATAAGTACAAAGTATGACTTAAGCAAAAGCGATAATAAAGGCTACATCCAAGGTAAAATTTTATTAATTTTCCTTGGAAATATTACCTTTTTTACACACCGTACTAAATAAACTTCTTAATATTGCTTCGTATACTACCATGATACTTTAGATATCATCATGTATATAAATTTTCCCGACGATCAGTGATGAGACGCGCAGTGTACACATATGTTGATTTAACACACAAATTAGGTTAATTTGTCACTAAATTAAAAGTTTATCATGAATGTGGTGGAACTTAATGAAGCGTCTTTGCTATTTTACGCCCAAAATAGATTGGAACAAATAAAGTCGCAGCAAAAATTGCAAAACAGTACGTTCAGCTTCGACCACAATACAAATATACAGCAATGACATTGAACACATTTTATTGTTATTTACAAAGGCAACAAATAGAATTAGATTTTTAATTAATGTTTATCGATTTTGCATTTAAATAACCCGTAGAATAGGATTTGGAGGTTCGATTTTGTTTTTGTAATTATTTAAGATATCATTGAAATAACATATGTTCGGCATTGAGAGTATGAACGTGAACAATGAATTTTGAATGTTGCACGACTTATTTTAACGACTTACGACTTTAACGAGATTATTGCGATTAAGTTCGATATCTCGAACTTTCGAAGGTTTTACTAGTTCATAGGAGCGATCCTATGGATCCAATTGGATATTCGTTGATTGTTATCATTGCTTAACAATTGCTATCTTATCAGGGGCCTTCCGTGCCGGTGGAATCTCAAACTTTTACTACAAATACTCACCCACGTATGTCATATCACTCATATTTTACACCAACCTTATGTTATGTTAATTGTGTCAATAAATCTGTGCATGTAGAACAATTTCAGACTTTTATAGCAAAGTAACATGTCTGAATAATACAAAAATCCTTTATAAGTATCTCCGAAACTGAAGAGACAAAAAAGCAAAGCCTACAATAGAATTTACTACGGGATTCCCTCTGTAAAAATAATGGGGTGGATAACCATTGCTCTCCCTATAATTTTCAGTTACGCGCCTAATATAAATGAAGTGTTCTTAATGGATAACGTTCTGTGATTTAGTGAAGAGAAAATATTTGATCGTGTTTGGAGCGAGATTTCTTTTCAACAAATTTCTTTCGAAAATTAATTGAAATTCTCGAGTCTTTCAATAAATTTCTGTTATCTATAGAAAATTGGAGATTGTTGGTCAGGTTTGTATTATAAAATGCTTAATTATTTGTATTGTGAGGTTTCTTCAGTAGCTCAACTTGAAGACCGTCACATTTGTGTTTAATGCGAGTAGCAGTATACTTAGCGCTTTTATGTTCAATTCTAAGAAGTTGTGTTTTAACTTAGCCTTTATGCGTGACAACATACACATGCACTTGTTGTACATAACTTTTAATTGACAGTTATTTACTTCAATGACAGCTGACCTGCGTTGTTACTGACCGGCGTAAGCAGCTTATTCGTCAGAAAATTTATCATGTTTGACGTTTAATTTTACACGAGAACCCGGGACAAAACTTCTTACAAGTTACAAAACTCTCGTTGCTTTCTCCTTGATAAAACATCACCACAAGACTTGTAAGTGTGTCTATGCCTTAACTTTCACAGTAATCACGATAGTTTGAAACATCTCAATGATAAAATCTCTCAAACTCACTCTAGTAACAAACACCTGCTAAGTGTTGACAAAAAGCACGCGTAAGTGGTTTGTATTGGAAGTCGGAGGCGAGCGTGCTCTCCGATTGGGTTTATAAATATTTATATAGGCGCGTTTGTTTACACGTGTCGAACGGACGACATGTCAAACGTCTGCGGTATGGCGGGCATCACTTGCTGTCGATTATTTGGTTTATCCTCACATCAAACAGACGTAAGAGATATGTATTGAAATTTATGACGCCACAAAATTGAACGAAAGAGTGAATTGTGTGCAACAACACGCCGCAAAAATATTTATGAACACACGATTTCACCGCAACAGCTACAATAACTGCAGTTAACTATCCAACTATCAGTAGCAGTAGCGTAAAACTATGTTATGAGATAAATAAATAATTGTATGCAAACATGAAATTGAAAAAAAGTATCAAAAAGTTATTAACACACCGAGTTAAGCTTTTGAATCTCATGATCATATGAGAAAATGAGACACCACAAAGCAAATAGCCATGACGAGTCAGAAAGAAGAATATCCGTGAGATGTTCAAATTTGTTAGCCATACCTAAATTGAACCTAGCTGGCGAGAAATATAAATCAGAATGACGTGAATTATAGACAAATATTTTACAGATATGACGGACCTTGGATAGGATCTTTTCTCCATGGGAGGTTTATAATAGCTGTCATGGCCCATAGTTATACCTAATTTCAGATTATCTGGATGCTCGCTCATAATAAAACGTAAGTAAAACGGGATAATGACACGAAATACCATTAGCTGCTTCATCGTACGAGTTAAATCTAATAAGCTTAGGCAGGAGAGAGGAGGACGCCGAATAGCTTATTATGTGCTTTAGATCAGTTTCGCGTAAACTTTACTAAGTTAAACCTTTAACGGTATAATCATTTGAACGACTATACATAAAAATGTATGTTTATTTAACATGAATATTGTAGAAATATATGGAAATTGCTCTTCCTATAAAACGCACATACATGTATATTCTTGTATTCGGATAATTAAGATATCCATTCCTAGTCTGAACATTATCGTACGAGCTTTGCAAGTTTAATAATTCGTCTACACAAAATATTCAAGTAATTCGTATCAATAACCGCATCTAGTGTAGATCGCAACTGATCTACAAAATTAAACGACGTCGGACAGTGTCGGGAGTTAGCTGGGTGACTGGTAGTAGCAAATTTCTGACACTTCCGTGCTTCGGAGTGCATATTATGCCGTTTCGGCTGTTATCCATAGAAGCATTCGATACATTTTGTCGAAGAATTTATACACAGTTTGAAAATAATAGACATGGGTTGGCGTAATCCGCACACCTGCATTAGAGCAAAGTGGTGGAGTAAGTTCCAGGATTTTCCGGTTACAGGAAGTGCCGTGACCAACAATGGTACATAACAACGGTTTCAGTCATCCATAATAAAATTTTAAACCAGGTGCATTATTATGCTTATTGGATAAATCACACCACAATTCGAATCCCGATACGCAGACAAAGCAACATGCTCTACATGGATTGACCAGTTGTAGGAAGTGACCCGAATGAAGAAGGAATGAAGTGAGGAAGTTGTAAAGAAAGGATTGATGCCACCCACTGTAAAATCTATAAACGGCTCCATAAACAAGTTTGTAAGATAAACCACATAACAATTCAAATCGCGACACGCAGACAATTATCCAGCATAACGTGACACCCAGTACACATCTTACCATGAATATTTAACTCGCTAAGCCGCACTGATTCGCCGATGTAACCGCTGATACGTCACTCCCGCGGCTAACCGTGCGTGCTATCACGTAAATCATGAATGTTATAAACAACATACGAGTTGGTATTCGCATGACTGTGGATACTTACATAATATACAATATTAGCTTTTGCCCGCGGTTTTGCTTGCGGCAAATTTGATTCTCATTGATTTAGGACACAAAATCGAGAACCTTCAAACTTACCAAAGCTCGTACATGAAAACAAGGTCTGTCATGTAAAGTTGCCAGAAATAAAATCTTATGACGTCCTGTATCTGGCCCCGTCACAAAATCCGTTGTTAGCTGATGCCTCCTCATAACTCCTTTTTGACAAATGTTGTCTCCGGAGATCAAGTAGTTTTCAAGAATTCGTGAATAGTAAAGCGGTGAGTGAGTGAGTAACACGAAAATAATTTAATATCTTGAAAAATACTACTTTTAAATTACGCATGGCAATGCGGTATGCGGTATCACTGTATGATTCGTAACCCCAGACAGGCGTGTTTCTTTCTTTTATTTTGTAGAACGTCTGTGAGTAGTCACCTTAATAGATCTACTCCCAAAATCATTAATCGGTATATCGTGACAATTGTCGTATGGAATCCTACAATTAGTAACATTGTTTTTTCTGTCGTAACCACGAATGAACGACCGATGCGATAAACGATAATATCATTATTAACCCTCATCTTGGTGGTAAATGTCAAATATGTATCAATATGATTCGTGACAACAAGTTTACTTTTAATAAAAATAAATTATTACGTTTACTATTTTGACGACCCGCGTGGCCATCACGCGGCCACCGCGTGGCTACCATACCGGACTGACGCGTTGAGGGTCCCGGGTTCGATTCCCGGCTAGTCAGAAATGTAAATGATGAATTTATATTTCTACTCTGGGCCTGGGTGTTTGTGCATTTGTGTGTCCATGGCACCCACGACACAGGGAATCCTAGTGTGGGGCTATGAGTCTGAAAGCGTTATAATCACTCCAACCTTTGAACTACATTTTTGTTTATGATTTGACAAACTAAACGAAGTACGATAAAAAAATCCAACATTTGTTAAGGTAGGGTACGTGCGATATAATCGGAATTGTATTGTATTGTTTCAAATGTATATGTGAATTAATATGTATCTGTGAATGTGTATGTGAACTAGCAGTAATGGCCCAATGGTTAAGATTTCGGCCCCTAAAACGAAGGTCCGGGGTTCAAACCCCGGGCAGGCACCCCCCGGGCACCTCTGATTTTTCTAAATTATTTATCACTAACTTTAACGGTGAAGGAAAACATCGTGAGGAAACCTGCATGCCTGAGAGTTATTATAAAAAAAAAAACAAAAAGTTCTCGAAGGTATGTGAAGTCTACCAATCCGCAATTGGCCAGCGTGGTAGACTAAGGTCTAGATCCTTCTCATTCTGAGAGGAGACACGTGCCCACCAGTGGGACAGTAAAGGGTTGATGATGATGATATGTGAATTTTGCGAGTAGGCCTCCTGTTCATGGACATTTGTAAGAAGTCCCAAACAGAATAGACTATTTGAATTCGATTGGTTGCGTTGCTACTTTCTTGCTACTCGTTGCTGGTTTACAGCCTTTAACCCACAACACAACAGAGCTGTATACTGCTGCCATACCGAAATCAGTGAGGCAGTATTTTGATTCGAGATGAACCATTTGGAATTCAGCCAAATTTAGTTTTAATTCGAGAGTGTAATTAATAATAAATTTGTAGACAGTTTTTGAAATCTAATTAGCTCTAAATTAATTCATTAATTATCCAGCGATAAAGTGAAATGTGAGTGCAGCGTCAGTCATTCAAATTTCATATAGAGAATAAAATATTTATCAATGTATATTATTGGTTTTTGGTTTCATTTAAAGTTTTCATATTGTTATTTTTAGAATTTATTTAAGGCACGATAACACGTACAATAACAAGTTAAATTTTGTTATTAATGTAACATGAAAATATTTCAGTAACTTGGTTGTTCATGAAATATTACACTACTAATAGATTATATTAATCAATTATCGTATCGTACTTTAAGAATTTGGTGATATTTTTTATAAAGCCAAAAAAAAGCAATCTTGTAAAATTCGAAATTTGACTAAAATTTATTTTCTTTTGTCTTATTGACAAATAAACCGGCTCTATATCAATATTGAACTTCAGTCTTATGCTATGTTTAATGATAAGAGAATCCACTCTTAGATCCGTACAAAATAGTTTATATTTTAACAAAATTCTGTCCTGTAGTCCTCTTACAGAACGCGGGTGAAATACAAACGCAAAGTAACTTTGTAACGAGTTCCGTAAACTGAACTAGTTCGCGGGAATCGAGGATTCATTGCGAGAACTGTTGAAAATATTCAACAGCGCGTTTTCCACGGATTCCCCGCGAGCACTGAAAGAAAATTGTGTCGCGAAAGCAAAATTTTCATTGAATGTAACTTTTATTTGCCGACGATCCTGTTTAATTATTATGAAATACTAGCTTTTAACCGCGGCTTCGCTCGCGTTGAAGCCTTCAGATAAATATCAAAGATCGTTACATTCTAATATAACTGAATCAATGTGATACAGTATTTAAATATACTATACAAAATATATTAATAATATAAAGCTGAAAAGTATGTTTGTTTGTTTGTTTGTTTGTTTGTTTGAACGCGCTAATCTTTGGACAGGACAGATTTGACATTTTTTTTTAATTTAAGATAGTCTATTTATCGAGGAAGGCTAGCTTAGAATAGGAGAGGAGCAGCAATAAAAAAATATTGCGAATACGGCAAAATTCAGAGCATTCCTTGCGTTTTACGCGGGCAGAGCCGCGGGCAATTGCTAGTTAAAGATAAGGTTTAAAAAAGAAAATATTATTTTACTGTTTATACAAATATTTTAACAATGACTAAACAAATATTCTTACCCTGTTAAAACAACAGCATTTAATACAAGAGTTAATTTGTAACTAAACCAACCACAAATGTCCCAAATAAATTGTCACAGGTTTAGGGTAATGCCCCATGGGATCCCACCATGGGACGAATATGTAACTCTACATTTCGAAGGGGATTGTTTAGCATACAAATGTAATCATTTAATTAATTATCCCATGCCTAAATCGCGTCCGTATAAATGCCGATGATCTTGTAATATTACGTAACAACAGACAAAAGTCATCAATCTATTTATTCTACTTGTAGAATAATTTAAATCACATGAAAAACATAACATGTACAAAAACCAAGTCTCGCAACTTCATTTCTTCCACTATAAAAAGTTGTGAGATGAACCTAAAGTAAAATCAAGGCAGTTAATTTATTCTTTACCTATCCAACAACTTTGTCCTAAAATGTTGTCTAATTCGGGAATTAACAACATTTTAGCAACTTTAGCCTTCTCATTCTAACGATTCTCACCTGTATTCCACTGCACGTATCGCAATGAAACACAGATTTGATAAATTTGCACCGCAATATGAACACAACGATTTATGTATCATCATAACGTAATACGTTATTAATATATAGATGTCGTAGTCAGTAGCAGATCTACATTAACTCCAAAAAAACATTTGATTTATCACAGCGTTTCCATGACTCGCACAAAAAAGGAGAGAGTTCATTATTGTGACATCTCCGAAGCTCTTCGGACCCTTCGGAGATGTTATTTAGTGACAAACTAATTGTACTTTGTGCAATTGGAACACGACTGTTCTCCGTGGCGGCTGGCGCGATAGTGCCAATGAATTGACATTCCGGTATATGGAAGACATCAGAATGTAGGTAGGACAGATGAAATTCTTCCCTGTAAATGGGATTTTATAACTTCCGGTTACCTATAAGAGTACACACTTCTAAGAACCTTTTTAAAGTAGTCCAAAGAAAATATTTAGCACAGTAATGACGCAATGTAAACCAAATGATTAAGTCAGGTTAAAACTACTTCGCGACTGCCTATATGCAAGAAGTATGTTGACGGAGTTGTTAGGAATTACATAAATGGTGGACCAAAAATAATAAAAAATATGGGGCAGCCGTCCCGGTGGCCTCCAACCTCCCCTATAGCCACCCCAAGCCTTGAGAAATCACCGAGGATTAAGAACACGTTACACAGACAATCGGACAGAGTTTCTCCTTAGACGGACGAAATCGTAATGAGATAATGACAGGTAGATGCATGCCTTTGTGTAGGCAAAATAGGTCAATTCAGGTAGAAATCGTGCATTCCTAACGGTATATATTTACAGACGCAGTATGTGCCACCCTGCCTCCCGTGTTTATCATTATTACCGGTATATGTATGTAGGTGATATAATTTTTATTATCGTGTGTTTGTGAATGTTCTTATGTTGGAAAATCTTGTTTTCTTCAGTATTTTTAATAACTTTTAAATACCGACTTTAAAAACAGAGGAGGTTCTCAATTCTACTGTATGTTTTTATGTTTGTTAGCTTACAACTTTCGACTGGGTGAATCAATGTTCATGATTCTTTTTTTTATTCGAAAGCTGGTACTTCCATGTGATCTCATTTCAAGTTGGTCCAGTTCTGCAATGGCATCCATGAGGAAACAATACAAGTCTTAAATTTTAATTATGTGCGCGACCAACGGACGAATAACTCAATATCATGCCAATCGATTTTGATGATTCTTTTTTTATTGGAAAGAATGTACTTAAAGGGTAGTTTGATGAGAATTGGTTAATTAAGTCGGTTTTCTTTTTGTCCAAATCTTAAATTATATTCAAAGTTATCATTCATGGTTACGACTAACAAGACCATTATTGCACCAAAATTTGCTATAAATAAACACATGAGGTATTCCCGGAACGCGATGACATGGGGTTCTTCAAAAAAGGTGTTAAAAGAGGTCTCCTTCAAAGCCGGCGAGGCATTGGCGACCCCCCTGGTGTTGCAAATGTTCATAGGCGACGGTGGCTACTTTCCATCGGGTAGCCCGTCTGCCTTCTCGGTCCAGGCGACGGTGACTACTTTCCATCGGGTAGCCCCTCTGCTAGGTTAAGATATAAAAAAAAATACGCAACAGATTCTGATGGGGGTTTTTTTAATAGATAGAGTGATTCAAGAGGAAGGTTTATATGTATGATACGTGCATGAAATAGTAGAAAAACACTGATAATTTTACTGGTTTCTAATGTGTGTCGTAAATTCTGAGGCGTTACGATGTTTGCCGGGTTGGCTAGTTCGATATAAGTTAGTTTTAATTCCAGCCAGCAGCAAGTGTATAGCATAATTTTTAATAAAATGTAAACTTAATATAATTGTGTATTAAAAATAAGGCTTAGTTACATTCACTTCAAGCATTTTAATTATATGCAAAACAATTTTTATAAGTCCTATGTGGATTTTTACTCATTCCAAACTTGTTGAATTTTCCTTAATTTTGAGCAACCCAAAGTTTACTACCAACACTGAAGCGACAGTGGCGACACCTTTCATTGCACAAATAAGTAGGGTATACTGTATACATTTATTAGGCAATAGAAATGTCAGTGGCACTGCGTATCCACAACTCCATCGTTATTGAAATTGAATAAATGTATAATTCAATTTATTGTATAAATAAATTGAATAAATTATCTTCGCTTAAATTAGTCATTGAGATATAATGGCGCCGTACACACGTTTAAAAAACAATTATATAAGAAATGCTCATAAAATGATGTGCTCAGATTACACGTTGAGAAAAAATTTAATTCCTAGCTTGAAATACTTTTTATTGCCTCTTGTGAAGAGTATAAGTAATCTAATACATTTAAACGAGCAGTTGTTGTATATATGTCATCGTAAAATAGTCGAAAACCGTTAATTTATAATCAAACCTAGCGGATTTAGAAACTACCGGTAAATTGTGAACTGGATTGGTTGTGAACTGGAGAGCCAGTGTATTATGTCCATGCCAGTTCACAAATTAACAATTTGCTATGTACATTCCATAACTACTGAAAAATAATGCGGTAAACTGTATAATATTTTTAGTCTATCCCATAATTTACCGACAGTTTATAAATTAACGGGTTTCACAATTTTCCGGTTGCATATATGTAAACTAAATCTCGGACACGGCTCCAATGTTTTGCATGAAATTTAGCGTTTCGTAGATTCGGGGGCGATATACCGATCTAGCTAGGTTTCATTCTTAGAAAACATGTTTTCAGGCAACGAAAAATTGCTACAATATCATTAGAATGCGAAGGTAAATTTTGCCACCATCTAAAAGGTTATAATATCTGAGGAGAGAAATCGAGCGGTCCCGAAACCAGAAGATTCCGATTCGAGTCCAGTGCCCTTAGAATGATTTTTACACGAAACCGAAACGTCACGAAAACTTTTAAATTAAAACTATTCTTTCATAGAAAACAAGGATAAGCGCAACTTTTATTTTTCACGAGGGAAAACCTTCAAAAGGTACCCGGCATCGTGGGAGCGAAACCGGGTTATGTTAGATTCCTACTGACTAAAAAAACCACTCGATGGCCTGCCTCAGCGCATTTTCGACACTCCGGGACTCCGGGCGGAACTCGCATCGGAGTTCTCGCGCGTAATGCCCCGTCGGACCCAATCTTCGGGAGAATGGTATACTCTTCCAGCATTCTTTAGCATTTACGACGGTGTACGGTCACCATACCCCGTCGTCCTTCCCGGGGCTGCTGGTTGGACTATTCGAGCTTCCACTCTAGCAACCCGCAACTCCGGAAGCCCCCTTTTAGTCGCCTCTTACGACAGGCAGGGGATACCGTAGCACTATTCTAGCCCCGAGCTACAGGGACCGGGAATCGAACCTGGGACATCGACTTGTCAAAACGGTATCCACAACGCTCTGCCAAACGTTTCGTCAATTATAAAGAAAGCTTTCACGAAAATTTTATCTAAATCTTTTTTCTTTTACAGTTTTATGTTTATCGCCTGAAACTAAGCCAGCCGAAATTAGATGCTTATCTTTATTCTATTTCGGTAGGTCTGTTGTTAGTCTAAGTAATGATAAGGACGCACGACGGAGTGCTCTCCGCAGATTAAGAACACCCACCGCTGTATGAGAACGAAGTGACTTGCGGAGACATTTGTGAAAGTGTGCGTAGGTCGCTAAGCGTCTTAGATATGTTGATAGTGACTCAAATGGATTCGTTATTCATTTGATCCCGGTTTGGAGTTAACTATTGTTGGCAACACCAATCGAAGAACCTTTAGTAGAGAAAACTAAGTGAAAATACTTTTTAACACGTTTTTATTACCTTGATACGTATGAATGTATCTCTGTAACGGAAACTTTGTTCGTGAGTTTAGTCGGCTTTGAAATGTCGGATTAATTTGAAACTTTGCATACTTATTAAGGACCGATGATAATGCAATAATATGAAATTAAAAAACACGCTCGTGTAAAAAAATTAAAGAATAAGTAATAGAAAAAACAACTAAAAAACACAATTTTATAAAAATCCAACTAAAAGATATGAAATTAATAATCGTTAAAAAAATTAAGAAACACGCCGCTTTTTGTGAAAAAAATGAACGATTCTTTTGTGTGCTTTGACGGCGAAAGATAACTTACAGTCAACATGCATTAAACGTACAGTCATACATGCCTGAGAGTACTTAAAAAAAGTTTTCAAAATGCGTGGATTATCTACTAATCAGTACTTGGCCAGCGTGGAGAAATAGGTTCTAGAAAAACTGAACCACAATTGGCACAGCAACGGGTTGATGATGCTGATGAACGTAGACTACTTATCCTGAATATATTAATGGCTTTAGAGTGAGCATTTTTGTGCCCCTGAGGAGAAACGGTATACTATATATATCAAAATACTTAAAAAAAATGGAGAAGTCTTGACTAGTGTAATAGGATAAAATATATCTTTACAAACATAGAAGTTATACTGATGAAAACAGGTTTAACTAAGGCAAAATAGACCGCATAAACTAGTTTCAAATATATACTACAAACTTAATTATTAGTTACTAGCGACGCGCCCCGGCTTCGCACGGATGCACAGCCGATACTAAATATATCTCTATTAGAACTAACTAAAGGACCGCGCGCAAAGCGGCTAACTAAGTCTTGCTCCCGGCAAAGCCGCGCGGGTACCTTACTCATAGATCTAAACACCCCTCTCC
>DWOP01000085.1:0-12047 GCA_018251135.1 Cephise aelius
GTTAGATTAATTAGATGTCATACTAATATGTTTGTGTATGAATGTAACTGTGCCATTTTGTGGTTAGTGCACAACTATTTAAAAATCAGAAAATTTGATAGATTTGAAAAATAATTCAACAAATTAAACACCAAATTTTTGACAACTGTTACGTCGCTACATATAGTATACCTATATTTTATCAACAATAATTATTGTCAATCAACAACTTTTTATTGCCTACTTTGGACGTTCCATAATATTTCGCGTGTCACACGGAACAAATAAAAAAGGTGACAATAATTGTCGATTAAATTAATAAATGACGCAAAATGACAATAACAATCAATTAATTAATAATGATGCAGTTCTAAGTTTTAGTAACACAATTCAGTAGATCTTATATCTTTCTAGTGGTAGGTAGGTACTTACTTAAACTATGATACTTCCGTGCTTCACGGGGCACGTTAAACCGCCGGGCCAACTGCTATCGTTAGATAGCTGTTGTTAAATCTTGTCGAATGTCTTATGGGTGGTTTGAAAACTTCCAACACAGGTTGGCCACTAACCCATACTTTCCTCCACCAACCCTTGTTGGAGCAGCGCGGTGGAGCATGCTCCAGGCTTTTCCCGATTAAGGAGAAAGACTCGGACACAGCAGCGGGACATAAAGGAGGTTACAATCAAATGCATTCAATTTTTCATTTGTTTTTATTTTTCTTTTTCTTATTGATTAACCTAGATAAGACAGGCGAACCACCTGGTGGAAAGTGATCACCGTCGACTATGGACATTTGCAACACCAGAGGAGTCACTAATGCATTGCCGGCTTTGAATGAGGGCTCCTTTTACACCTTTCTTGAAGAGCCCTATGTCATAGTGCTTCGGGAATACCTCAGGGGGAAGTTCGTTTCTTTTTTCAAAGGTATCTTTTTATAGCGTTTCATTTTTTTAGCGTTTGAATATATTTTGATAATATTTTTACTCTAAAATTACTCACTATCGCTACAAAATGTGATAATAGACAAAACTTTCGTTCAAACAAACATTTAATATCTAATCAATGGCATATTAAACGGATGCCGAGAGCGGGTCAGGTCCTACTGACCTGCAGGCCACGTAATTACGCGCCAATTGGCATTGGATCGCGGACGATTATTTATTAGCTCCCCGGAGAGTGTGAGAGGTCCTTGTACCGTACCTATGGCTAAGTAATAAGCAATTTGCTAAAAATAACTCATACTAAATAGTTTCTAATGTTTCTTCGTAGAAAAACGTTATTTTTAAATGTTTCGTAGTCAATAATTGTGTCATTTTGTTATATTTCTGTCGCAAATCACTGAATGTGCGAGCTACATCTATTGTTATTGAAAATCGTAACAATAATAGCTCAGTGGCATGAAGGTCAACTTTCCACGCCAGGATCCGAGTTTTAACACAAATATTTTACGAAAACATCGTAAAAGAAATTAATTATCAGGAAGTGAATGCGGTTGAAGAACTTGCTGAAAATGAACATGTTTTATATTCATCATGCGTTTCTCAAACCATGGACTATATTTCCTTAGTTAATTTTGAGAGAACCCCACTCCATGGCTCGTGTGGAGTGGGAAGAAAGCAATATATTGGTGACGGTATAAGACCAGAAGCAATGTACCGAAATTTACGTTCACTCGAGATAAACAACGTCGAGAGCAAAAATGTCAAAATAAAATACGAAATTGCGAGCAATTCAGTCTTAATTTTAGTGCAATTTTACAACGTTAATTTAATACACAAACAGCCCAGATTCCCAATTTGGGTGTCTACCGTTATTTTATTGATGGAAATAAAACGATTTTGTGTATTAGAGTGCAGTGGTAATAAAATTAATAGGTTAATAGGCATCAGGCGTCAGGTTTCGTCTGCGCTTGCCTAATGCTATAATTTGGAAGATTTTATATGTTGTAAATGATGTTTCAGGGTTCCGTATTTTTAAAACGGAACTGTCGTAGAATTGTCTCAACACAATATTTAATTAATTAGATTAAATAAAAATTAAAGTTGGTATTTACATGAAGTTACATTACCCATCGTTTCAGGCACATAGTGAAAAACAACGATTAAAAATTCGGAGAACAAATTGGAACTAGCAGAAAATATATTTATAAAAATAAGGTAAGTAATAAATAACTATTAAGAAGATTAAGAAGATGCACTGCTGTGTTTAATATTTATTTTAATTTAATTGCTTTAAGGCAAATCCAAATTTGTACAAAATTAGGTTAACTTATTATACATATATTTACAAAATGTGTTTTTCCCGTTGGTTATTTATAAGTAAACCTTAGTTGTTGTATCAATTATTATTCAATAAATTTTAATTCATTACAACATCTGTTGACGATTTTAGAATACCATAGTTCAAACATTTTAAGTTATGAGCTACAATAATATTCCATGCAAATCAAAACAAAATGAAAAAGTCTATCGCATCTATACCAGTTCAGGAACTGTTATCAACACATATGCAAAAAGTAATCAAAATATATAAGTACCTTCGTTAATTTTAATGTTATACATTGAAACAACACATTTGAAAACAACAACACGAACGAAATCTCCAATGTTGTTAAAAGTATTGAAAAAGTAAACATAAACAAAGTTGTACGAATTGTAAATGCAAACGAGTTATTTTTACAATCGTTCATTGAGATGAAATTACCATAATAACATGTTGATTAATGCGTTAAAATACAGTACTGATTTTGGCAGTCATAACAATGTTATGTAATTTTGGGGCAGAGATATTGGTGGGTACACTTCGGTAGCACCACCTACTTCATTTTTTTTAAATATATACATGCATAGTTATTATTGTTGACTCAAGCGACCTTTACAGCTTTAGCGAGCTTAATAAAGTTGAACAGTTTTAAATATTCTAAAGTCATGTTTCACGAAATCTGTCTCTTCATTTTGTCTTGTCCTCGACGTCACGATAGAGGAGATAATAATTGTATACCTATTGAAAAGGGGTGTAAGTCCGATTTTTGCCAAAAATACTTTTCATGGCTGCCTAACGAAACTGCGAAACCTGTTTAGCTAGTTTTACCTTAGTTCAATTTGTATTCACCGCTCTAACTTCTATATTTCTATTTATCTATCTAAAGATAATTGGAAATCCGATTACACTAGTCGATAGATCTCTATTTTTTTTAATATTTTGATGTCAATATTCGTTTTGGCATAAATTGGACTTATACCTTTTTTCACTACATAGTAATAAATATACATAATGAATGTGTTATTTTAAAATTATAGTTATTTTAAAAATTAATGTTAATTAATTAACTTAATTAATATTTTGGTTTTCTTCGTTCCGATCACATGTTTGTGTAAAGTGTATGCAACAATCACGTATTGCATATTTATTTAACTTAATGGCGAGCCTGGACAACACACTGTGTGAACAGAAGACGAGGGTCTGAAGCGAACAAGGAATATTGGTTTGAAAGAATAGAAAACAGAGGTCCGAAGACAGAACACATGATTCTGAAGGGAAGCCACTACTCTTACCTACTTACATACCTAGGTCTGTCTTAACCAGCATCTCGCACCTGGTTTCCATGTGAATGTAATATTACAAACGTTAAACGAAGGTTAAATTACTACGTAATTGTTAAATTCGTTAAGATCGGTAGTATGTCTATAATTGATCCGGAGGATGCTACCACATATTTTGAAATAACTTTTGCTTGTGTAGATAATAGATGTACCTGATGCAGATGATAAATAATAAAATATATATGCTAAAATAAATATTTAAACAATAAGGACAACTATTAATAGCAGTTATTTGAAATTCCTTTTTTATTCACTTGTCTAGTGTGATATCTCCTACAAATACTATTTAAGAATATTGTCAATAGTTAACAACGATTGTATGTTTATTGTTGGCCATCAACGCGTTGGTGCAGGCATTCAGCCGCGCCGCGAGTGCGCAGTCGTCGCCGCCGCCCCGACTGCTGCTGCCCACGCAACGGTCTACCTGCTTCTCGAGTTTCTTCATCAATGCCACATCTTTCGCGTAAAACTTGTTCACTAAGGATAGTAGGTTGCCTGAAAAATATTTTTATGGTCAATCGCCTAAATACTGTGGAAATAAAATAATTCTTTGACCCTCGAAAGTAGGTATGTAAGGTTGGTAGGGTTGTTTAGGGGTTGGTGTAGGGGTGTAGGGTAATTTTACACACCGTATTTCAGTGTAATACATGAATCTTTCTTCACAACCCTCAAAATAGTAATTACGTTAAATGTATATAAGTTAATACTTAGTTATTTATATAGGTATTAAATTAAGTAAATTATTAACCTTTATGTATTTTTCCTTTTTGAATGACCCCGTTGCGTTTGAGGACGCAAGCAATTAGACATTCTCCATGAACGGGCGACTCTTTCCCGGGAGACAAGCGCTGTACATATTTTTTCTCCTTACTCTGCACTTCTTTCAAACACTCGGACATGTTCTGTTTGAACTGTTCGACATGACCACTGACCTCTTCAGGAAATGAATTGTAATACCAGTCTGGTTCACTTTGATCATGATCTTGAGCTAGCAAAAGAAAAGTTAGTAATAAATATAGACACAAGCTACTAAAGTTTTACCACTTTTGTGAGTTAGAAATATCTTCTAAACCTGTATTGCACAAAGGTAGTGTACAAATTAATTTGAAAGAAATGCTTGGAATTGTAGAAAGTATTGATTAGGTTTTTACCAATAGATGGCATTGTTGAAACTTACATACCAGTTCGCGCAGCCAGCGTCACAGAAATTGCGAAAAAAATGATGTTAGAATTATTATATCTGAACTAGCTGACCCGACGTACTTCGTAGTGCTTTAGAATTAAACAATGTATTAAAGTTTAATAACTAAAAATTAACAGACAACCAAAAAAAAAATGCTCAAAACATTATATACGAATAAAGTTTAAACAATTTAAATATTTTGAGCTAACTTCCTTTTTTATATTTAATTTCTGGACGCATCCTATTTGACAGGTACGAACTGTTTGTATGGGAAAATAAAAATGGTTGCTTTTACTATTTTGCGTATGATTTCTTCACATTTTCTCGCCCTTTAAACCATCCGTAGACTTCAACAAATAATTCAAAGCCAAAATTAGCCAAATCGGTCGAGCCGTTCTCGTTTGTCTCGTTTGTCGTTGTCGTTTTAGCGTGACTAACGAACAGCAACAGGCTTTTATATATATAGATAAAGATGATACACAAATTATGAATATATGCAAAATTTAATTATTTACAATGATTAATATATGGAAATATTATAAACATGAAACCGAACTGAATAGTTTATTCTTTTTTTAACTTACATTTCTTTATGGGATTACGTTTCTCCAGTTTCATATTCCTGGATATAATAGTATCCTTGTTTATTTTCACGTCGTGGACCGTATTAACGCCCATCATGCGATTATTCTCCTGCGCATCTTTTAGTTTTTCACAGTTATTATTAGTAATAAAAATCAATAATAATATTTCACGGAACATATTAGCGTATTAGGACTGTACCTCGACATGCGAAATAATTAAATCCTATTTCAAGTTGCGGCACAAATTGGCCCTTACTTTATTTTATTTGCCAATTAATTGGTAGTAAAATTAGAATAAAAAGTTGTATGAATACAAAAATGTTTTTTTTTTTTAATTTTTTGATATATTTTTACTATTTACAAAAATCCCACGTTGCAGTTTAAGCCTCATGCTGGTCTAACACGCAAAGCCCGCCGCGTTCGAGTCCCGGCTATGTATCAATAATGATGAAATAACAAAGGGCGCTCAATGCCGCTATATCTATTTTGAAATTCATTAAAGTGCATGTAAATAATTTATAATTATTATTTTTTTGATTTGATTTGAATTTACTAATTTTGTTATGGTTTGCATACTTGCGTATATATCCATCTTTCGTTCCCGGTAAGTACATGGAGGAATATTGGACGCAAGAGTCCAGGATCTAAACTTCAAGATTCAAGGCTTCCAAAATGTAATTACAGGGGGCTCACAAAATGCAATTACAGGAGCTCAAAAAATGGAATTACAGGTCCCAACTTTCACTCCGTCGTAACTCCCATAGTCCCAATACGAATGACTACTGACCTACCAATATTCTCATTAACACCTTATATCTACTGAAGACGACTGAGGAATTCAATCTACGAAATGGTCAGTGGTATTTATTAACGTTTACTGCTAAGTGTATTGACGTACAAAATCTTGTCTAGGGGAGGCCTTCCAGCAATAAACTTACAAAGGTCGGGTAAGGTTTTTGTCCCTAAAATAAAATAAAACTTAATAGAAAGTACTGGTTAATATTGAAAAAAAATATTTGCACATAATAGTCACGTTGATGAGGAAGGATATCTATACTGATAAGGCCCAGTCAAGCCATAAGTTCTGTTACAAAGAAAATGTCCGAAATTTATCAAAAGAAAAAAAAAATTGCAAAGTTTTATATGTGATTATGTAGAGTGAAAAAAAAATGTTAACGTACTAAAACAAAGTGTCATCCCTTAGCTTTAACGCACGATTTTAAACGGTCGGGCCATTCGTCGATGGATTTACGAAGGGTTTTCATTGGAAACTGGGTGACGCTTAGAGCAGGCCATGGCCTCTAGCACCGACCACAATTTATAATCCAAAGGGTTTATTTAAGTCCAGACTAGCCGAAAACCAATCATCAGCCTTTATGAAGTCTGGAACATTTTGCTCAAGCCAAATTTGTGTGGTGCGCGCCTTATGACCCGGGGCCGAATCCTCTTGCAATTTCCACACTTCGTTTTTGAATAAGGTGTTGTTGAGAGGTTTAACTACCGCTTCTAACACGGTATCTTGATACACTTTGGCTGAAGTTTTCATTTCTTTTTCGCAAAAATTGAGTTTTTAACTCCTTGGTACGAGATAATGACCAAACCATGACGAATGCTGGATGATGGCGTCGCTGAATTTTGGCCACTCAAAAACTTCTTTAGAGCTGTGTGCCTATGCTCGATTATTTTGTTTGTTGTAGTGCTCCTCGATTGTATAGATTTTTTCATTGGTAAAGAGAATTTTTCTGTGTTTTTCGTCCGCGTATCGAAATAACAGCTGTTTTGATTTTTCGACTCTCTTTTGTTTTAGTGCCTGATTTAAGGTATGTCCTGTGTATCTCCGGTAAGCCCTTAGACCTAAGTCTTGTTTGATAATCTGAAAAAGTGTTCTCGGTGGGATTCTCATTTCTCTGAAAGGATTTTCTGTTTCCTTATGGGATTTCAACGAATTTGAATTCTGGCCTTGACTGCATTAAAGGTCTGGTTTGTTCGAATAGACCGCGGTCGGCCGGATCTCTCACGGTCATCAACAGACATGGTTTCAGTGTATCTTTGGATGGTACGATACACAAACATTCGGCTAATACCTAGCTTTTTCAATGTATCAAAAATGTCCACTGGCTCCTTACCAACTTTGTACAATGCAATTACTGCAATCCTATTCTCTTTAGTATCACACTTCATTTTCAAAACAAACAATTTCTAAACCAAACACATACAATAATGGCGAAAAAGAAGTATCTTTTTTATCGTAGAAGCTAGTGTTCGAAATTAAAATTAATGTTTTTTTTAATGTATGTAAACAGCCAGTAACAGACTAGTTACGCAGTATAAAACAATGTCGCTTCCCGCCTTCTGCCCCTATATATACTTTGATCGTGCAGATTTTTTTAATAGATCGAGTGATTTAAGAGGAAGGTTTATATGTATAATACATGCACAATGTAGTTGAAAAACACTAATACATTTTTTGATTCTGAGGCGGTACAAAGTTCGCCGGGTCAGCTAATAAATTATAAAATTATTTGGGCTGCAACCCTATTTGTATCCCATTACTGGGTGCGAGTCTCTTCCCACAACTAGCGAAGACCTAAAGCATACTCGACCACGCTGCTTCAGTGCGGGTTGGTGGAGAAAGGGTTAATAGCCAACTCATGTCGGATGTTTTTCATGCTGCTTAAAACGTCTCTGACAAGGTTTAACGACTCCGTGATTTAAGGACGCGCGACGTGCCCTCCGAAGGTCGGAAGTACACATGAAATTTAGCCACTAGCAATCACCACCATCTCCCAACCGCACCCGGTATTGCTTAACATCGTAGATCAGTTGCGCTTCAAATTAATTAAACCTGTAGTACATAAAAGAAAAATTTTCTTTTCATTATATTGCCACTTGAACCCTATTAAGATACTTGGGGAATAATACCTTAAATATCCAATAGGCAATATATATATAGATTACCTATTGGATATACATAAATAAATGTTTGTATGCTTTATGTATTCAAAACCACTGCTCAGATGATACTTTAGTAGTGTTCTGGGAACGCCCAAGGTGGTTCTTGGCACAACAATCTATATATAAATGCGCTTTAATTTATTTGATTATTCAGACAAAATATGTTTGGAGAAATACCATTTTGATTAGGTTTGATATTATTTTGACATTTGAAATATAATGCAATAAAATAATAAAATACGATCTTCATATATATCAAAATCAGGTGTCATGGTGTTTGTTATTGAACTCCTCCGAAACAACACAATATTTTTTATTTTGAGGCGGTACGAAGTTCGTCGGGTCAGCTAGTAGTAAATAAAATAAAGAGCTTATTGACCATGTAGTAACTTTAGGGTCTCAACGTAACTGGTCGTTTCTGACTAAGCTGACTGCTATGTTTTAAAGTTTCTTTAACGCGAACAATATGATCCTTAAATGGGCCGTAAACTGAGGAGTTAAAGACAAAGCCGAAATAAATTTCCTCGGAACGTTTATAGCATTACCGGAACGGTTTTTCATGTTTATAACAGAGCATTAGCTAGTGGGCCGCACAGTCCAGTTCAGTGCTTGTAGAACCTACGTGCGACGTAATCGTCGGGCGTGGACGTCTGCGAAACACGGAAAACCGTTCAGACGACCCCCGACCTCCCCCGACCCCACGTTCACCCACCACTTTTACGATGAATCTTCGTTTCTCCGCATCAAGAAGTAATTTTAGTGTTCCTTTGCCGATTCAATGATAGCACTCGCCTTGATTGGTTAAGCCCTCTTTGATTTAATTTCGGGTTAAGTTCCTCTGCGGTAAGCCTCCAGGGATCTCGATACCAATGTATATAGGTATACCAAATGTGAGGTTGGAAGTAGTTCCAACCCTACATTTGGTACTAGCTCTGTTATGTTAATATGTCTTACCACTATTACCCAGTAGGATCATCTAATGGACGTTTTATTGCGTCTTAGTAAGGCTTAATCAAGGATAATATTTTACGGTTCTGCCTAGATATTCTAATTGGGGTTACTCAGCTGAAGTCGTAAATAGTCTTTAAGTAAATTACTTCGAAACTTTATCATCTTACGCAAGCCAACTTAAACAGTATGCATTTAATGAAAAAGTTTATCTCTCAACATCGTAACAAAAGAATTTATAAGATGGTAAATAGCTAAGTTAAATAACATTTATTTCATAAGTAAAGCAAATAATCAATAGAAGTAATAAAATATAGGTACATATATATGGTAATATTACCTTTTTTAACTTTCCAGTACCCGCAAGTGACTTTTGATTGGACCCCATATCAAAGGGCAAATATTTTGAGTGGTTACTTCTGGGGTTACTTGGGTTCAAATTGGTTTGGTGGGCTGGTTGCGGAACGTTACGGCTCGCGAAATGTCGTCCTAATAATGGTTGTTTTGAGTGCTCTTATATCTCTACTGAGCCCACCTGCGGCTAAACAAAGCTATGAGTTGATGCTCGTCGCTAGAATTGCTATTGGATTTTGTAGTGTAAGTAATATTTTTATGTAAACACTAACTGACCCGGCAAACATTGTTTTGCCATATAAATTATTTCTAGGGTAGCAAAAATTAATAACACATAACATTTCATAGAAATCGGTCTAACCGTTTCGTAGAATTATGACCTCTAACACTGTTACACGAGAATTTTATATATACAGATTCAAAGGCCGACTGCTGGCAGAGCGAACTCCTTAGCTTTATTATATTAGTATGGATTCATGAACAATCTATTTGTACTTTGTACCCGTCCGTCCTCTGGGGTGGCTAGCGCTGTAGAAAGTGACTCAATAAATAAGTAGTCGCATATCTCGTAGAATCGGAATAAATGTATTCATGTTTTCTTTTCCCCAGGGTTTTCTTTTACCTGCAACGTTCGTATTGATAGGGCACTGGGCCGTTCCCGTAGAGAGAGGAAAATTTTTGGGAGCTATGATCGGAGGAACTATTGGTACATTTATTACTTGGGCATTATGTGGTGTAATAATAGACGTCTTTCGATGGGAATGGGGCTTTTACACTTTCGGAATCATAGCTTTATTATGGTGCATATCCTGGTGGTATCTTGTTTACGACACACCAAATGAGCACCCAAGGATATCTATAAAAGAGACGCAATACATAAATGAGGGAATAAAAGCAGTGAAAAAAATCAAGGTAGGTGGTATGTTTTCTTTTATGTATTTCATTATTTTTAATTCTCTTTTATTTTAATTCATTCATTGGTTGCAATCTTATTTGTGTCCCGTTGCTTTGCACGGGTCTCTTCCCACAACAGGGTTACCCCTTGTTTCTTCCCTTGTTAGGCCTTCGCATATACTCCACCACGCTGCGTCAATCCGGGTTGGTGGAGAACGGGTTAGTGGGCAAGCCGTGTCGGATGTTTTCAGACCGCCCATAAGGTCTCCGATAAAGTTCAACGACTGCTATCTTCCGATAACAATCGGACCCGACGGCTTAACGTGCCCTTCGCAGCACGGAAACGCGCATGAAATTTAGCCACCACCCACACCACTACGGTAACCTTCCTTCTCCCGACCGCGCCCGACGGTGCTTAACTTTACAAATCAGTATCCATTTATTAACAATCAATTAGTTGTTCGTCTTATATTAAGTCTAGTGCATTGTTTTTGAATCACGTGGTGAAGAATTATGTGTTTTTTTATTTCAGCCTTTTCCACCCTATACAAGAATATTGATTTCACGTCCAGTGTGGTCTCTATTGATTCTGACTTTCGGTACAGGATGGGGAATTTCCTTTGTAGTAACGGCTGCACCAAGTTACTTAGCGTACACTCTGGGATACAAAATATCCTCAACTGGAGCATTATCTGGTGTGATATACTTATGCAGATCATTGGCATCATTCGTGTTTGGAGCGATAGGAGATATCTTACTAAAGAGAAATTTAATAAGTGTGCTAGTGCTGAGAAGATTGGCAGCAGTTGGATCACACTTAATTCCTGGTTGCCTGGTACTTTGTATGACGTTGCCCGGATTCCCACCCATATTTTATGTTATAGTGATGACCACGGCATTGACTCTAAACGGATTAGTAACTCTTTCGAGTTTACCCAATGTGTATGATTTAACTTCAAATTTTGTTGGCTCTATAACTGGTTTGACGGTAACAATAACTACTATATCCGGCATCTTATCACCTTACGTCACAGCGTATTTTACGAAATACAATGAGGTAATAATAAATACTTTTTTTTTTAAATGTAGTAACAAGTTATACTTATGTACAGCGAAATAGAAAGATATAATATTGATATCAGTCGAATAGGTTATACTTATGTACAGCGAAATAGAAAGATATAATATTGATATCAGTCGAATAGGTAACTTGCATCACATAGCTGCAAGGTTTTTTAACCGACTTCAAAAAGGAGGAGGTATTCAATTCGATATTACTGAACGTTCAGAAGTCGGTGCCAAGGCCGAAAGAAAACAAAAGTATACACGTACAGATTAAATTATGTACAAGATACAGGAATATTGTCAATGTACACAATGTAACCTAAATAAACCTAAACATAAATCATACGTGCAAGCAAGTGTACATTATTATAATTGAGTATATTATACTATATGCTATATTTATATATTCCACGGGCTTGGCACCAACTTCTGACCGTTCAGTAATAGTAGTATTTTATTAAAATTATAATTTTAAGTTATTT
>DWOP01000086.1:0-12043 GCA_018251135.1 Cephise aelius
TCCTCCCTCTATTAACTTTAACTAAGCCAAGTTTCGTACTCCTCCGTATAAAGCTTTTGCTTCATATATTAATATATAGATAATAAAAGTTTGTAAGCAATTAATTCATTTTCATTGAATTTATTCCTAGTAGTGTCATGTGCTAAGGCTCCATAATATGTTGTTATTTTGAAAATTTCTTCGTTCCTTTGTATTTTATAATGTAGAAAAAGATATAAATAATTCATTTTATAAACAGTGTAGCTAGCTCTTAAAATAAAAAAATTATGGCAGTAACAAAAAAGAAAATACATTGCCAGTTTTGACCGAGAGCTCTTTTTACACCAGCGTTACTACAATAGGTACTTAGGTACCGTACCTTGGGTCCCTCGCATTGTTGAAGAAGGTTTAGCAGATCTTTCCTCATTGTTTCCTGTAGCAACGACACATTAAGTCTGCCGCCAGAGAGGTGGCTACAAATCTTTGCTTCCTTCATTATGAATACGATTTTAGACGAACAAATATAAACTGCGTATTTATTTTGAAATTAATTTCATATAGAATAAACAATACCGATTACTAATTATTCCATTACTGTGTTTATTGTCACTGACAATGTCAATGTCAAACAAATTGTCATTTGCCAACATGACAGAAAACGTTTTAAAACTTGTGTGGTAATTCAGAAATAAAATATTTCTGCAATCATATAAATATATGACGAAAAAAGATTCTAGAAAGTTTTGGAGAAATAGTGTTTTATATTTAATGAACAGATCATTTAATGTGCATTTTTATTTATCTTTGATGTATCAGATGTATTGTTATTCGACAAAGTCTGTTGGCAATTTATAGGCGGAAGAGGTGCCATATCCGGCATTATGGAGACATTGCCGCGAAATTTAAAATTATGATGTTTATTGAACATTGTTAATTGTATTTTTTTAAACCAACGAAAATTAACACAGAAGGACGATAATATTTTGTTCCTTTTACAAACACTTTATAAATGTATGTATGTTAGTAATATATAATTTAAAAAAAGATGTAGAAAAAAAATACGTATACGTACGAAGACATATACATATATAAATAATATATCTCTACTTAACACATTTACGAATCAGAGTATATTGTCTTTGTTACGAAATAATAAGGTTATTTGCCTGAGACTTTACATTCGTATGAAATTATGATAAACGACGCCCGAAAATTATCTATGAACGATGGTTACGTTACGATGGTTACGTTACCCAGCAAAAAAGGGTCCTGATATGTGGAACTATACATCCTTAGTGTCAGAAATAATAATCATTTGTAGATTCCGTTCACTATGAGCAAAAACCCAACTCATATTAATTGATTTCTGTATATGGAACATTTCTATCAATCCTTCACTGTCCCACTGCTGGGCACGAGTCTCCTCTCAGAATGAGAAGGAACTAGATCTTAGTCTACTGCGCTGGCCAAGTGCGTAGTGGTAGACTTAACATACCTTCGAGGACTTTTTTTATAAGAACTCAGGCATGCAGGTTTTCCTTACGAGGTTTTCCTTCACCGTTAAAGCTAGTGATAAATAATTTATAAAACGCACGTACCTAATTCAGAAAAATCAGAGGTGCTTGTCTGGGGTGCTTGAATCCCGGACCCTAGTGTCAGAGGCCGGACTTTTAACCACTATCTATCTATCACTGCTATGTCATTATTCTTGTATTATTAAATTTATTAATAATTCATTGTTTTATTATTAATGATTATTTCATTATTAAATGTTTTAATATATCGCGCCCACCCTGGTCGGGGGATTTTTAAATTTTTAATTTAAATTTTATTTTAATTATTTTATACTTTTATATTATTCTGCACTAAACTGTTACAAATCGTGTGTAGTTTGGAAAATATCTGACGACTATCTCAATTTAATTTTCTATCTAACTTCTCAAGACTCTATTTTCATCTCCGTCTCTATGATCGTTTTTACTACGGTCTCAACTTCCGGCTCTACCTCCGTCTCTACCTCCACCTCTACGTATTCCTATACTTCTACCTTTATCTTGAATCTAAGCAAGATAATATGTTTGTTGTGAAATATCGAAGACTTAAATTATGTACATTGCCGAGCTCCATCACTACTCTTTGATCAAGTTTGCCATGTGTATTTTCTATTTTCTTATGAACACTAATTTGATAAGAGTAAAACCCGACATGAATGCTGTAAGTTATCCGAGAGTTAGGTCCTGTGCGAAGCTGCTCTATCATCATGGAAGCTTTGGTGAAGGTTGCCATGTGCATTTACTATTTACCTACTGACACTTATTCGATAAGACTAAACACGACATATGTGCTGTAAGTTATTAAAGAGTTAAGAACTTTGACGACGGTTCTGGCAGTACTATCAAGGTGACCATATTACTGAAGAGTTATTAAATACTCATTAGTATAGGCAATCTTGTTCCGGTTAGTCAATAGGAAGCGTGTTAAATTTTAATTTATTCGAATTCAGATTGCCGGATTAACTTGGAAAACAGCTGATAATCTTTCAACGGCTGGTCAGATTTTTTCAAACATTGCTAAGAAGAGTCACTCTCGATTCCGAGACAAGCTTTGAAATAAAAAAAAGACACATTCTAATCGGTTATAACACCCCTCTTTTCGTCTGGGGTTAAAAAGAGATTGGATATCTAATACAAAAGATCCAGATTGTTGTGTTTATAAGTACAGACTTCTGCTACTACCGCTACTTTGTAGTACAGACTTCTGAACCCTTAGTATGAGTTTTCTCATCCGAAACAGGATTTCAAATATTGAGCACTCTATCAATATTTTGTACTGTCAAATTTTAGTTCCCGAATCATTGATTGCGCTGCCTGTGGATATATGGAGACGCTGAACGAATCCGATACTCGATTTTGAATTTCAATACTCATACTAAGGGTACCGAACTACATGTAACTACCGGTGCGTGCCCTTATTGTTTTTTTTTTCAAGGGTGGAAATCCTTCAACATGTACCTGGATTCGTGGGCGCGAGACCGGGTAATGTGAGATTTTTACCCACTAAAAACACCTCGATGGCCTACCTCAGTGCATTTCGAGCACCCTGGGACTCTAGGCGGAACTCGCACCGGAGTGCCCGTGCGCGTCCGTAAGTACAACCCTGACACATGAGGTAGGCTAGCTTAGAATATTGGGTTCAAATCCTATTATTCTGATTATTCTGTGTGTGCGTATTAACGGTGACTAAGATCCGTGCCCATACGTTTTATATGGGAAAAATCATCTCACTTTAACATCTCTCATCTACGTTACACTGTACGTAACAACGCGATACGTGGTGCGAATGCTCTAAAAACGTACGATATGGCGAGTCATTGAATATATTCTAATTATCTCGGCATGTAGCATCTAAACCTCATAACGGCACCAAATTTTAACATCTTGGCGCAAATCAAGTGTTTCATTTAAATTAGAAGGATTTTGCTGATAGTGCCCCCGTTGTTTTTCTTTGATTATTTAACTTACCGATGAGGCCGACGGGTTGCCTGATGGAAAGTAGGCACCGTCGCATAGGGACACAACACCAGAGGAGTTGCGAATGTACCGCCCGCTTTGAAGGAGAGCTTTTATAACACCTTTCTTGAAAAGCCCCATGTGATAAAGCTAAGGGTATAGATACATCGTGTGGAAATTGCACCATTTTGCACGTACGCGTTTTCACCCATCATTGAATTTAAAGAGTAGGAGCGTCATGTTACATCGCCTATAGTCTTCCTCATGAATGGTTATTACATACAAAAAAATCAAATTCGCTCGGTATTTCCATAGATTAGCGCGTTCAAACATACAAACAAACTCTTTTGTTTATTAATATATGTGTAGATAATAATTAGTTATAAGTGAGTCTTGTTCGCTGATAAATAAATGTTCGCAGAAAGACGTGAGTGGTAAATAAATTGTAACAGTGAGAATCGACCATAAGACATTGATAAATAAATTGTAACTAAAGCTAACAATATCCTTTCCTTTATAAAAAAATCCTATTTCTATTAAAACCAAAATTGGTGGATGTTATAGGTAATTAGGTAGGCAGTAGGTACATATTTTTCTCTCATAGTTGTGCTTAGAAACAGAATAGGCTTGGTGAAATAACAATTCAAACAAACTAGCCAATCTGCCATTTTCCAGAGTACGTGCCGAAATTTTCGAATAGGTACTGGTACATATATACAGGATATGTATAGGGTCTGCCTTAGCTGGCGCCCTTATCACTTGCGTAGCGCGAGCGGCCGACTGCGCGCGGCGCGACATCGATTTTTCCACTAAACAAGCCATTTTCAACCACCAGTGACATTGTAAACACGTTTTCATAGCTTGTTAACATTTCCGAAATTTATACTAGCCAAATATTGAGATACGCGAGTGTCTTCCGGGTGAATAATGCGTTACACTCGGTGGACAACACATAGTAATGGCCGCCCAAAATAAAGGTAAGTGTCCGCTTGACAGATTTTGAATTCTTCTCAATCCCTTGCTAATTTTTCCTTACATATGTGTGTTTTTGTCCTGTTTTATGTTGTTATAAATAAGTATATTTTATTTCAATAAATAAAATGTACTTACTAATAAGTATAATGGTATTTTGTCGAGTTTTATAGGCGGTGTATGTGTTGAACTGCACTTCGTTTTGACGTTAAGATAACACGAGCGTGGGCGAAAATCGGCCATGTGATGTTTGGAAACGTTTCATGGCATTGAGTGATAAGAGTGCCGCTTTTACTGAACTTTTCGTTTTGTTATTTTTTTATTTAACACCCTAGTTAATAACAACTGTGATAAAAATTATGTTCCACGAATTTAGTTTTACATTTATTAATACAGGTAAATAAACACTTAATTTTTAATAGTGGTCGTTAGGTTAAAGTTAATAGGATAAATTCCACTGTAAGTATGCCAACAAATAAAATAGCTGACCCTGAATACTGCCTTTATATTACGACTACTAAAGGCGATAAAAATAGCTTTGTCTAATATTGTGTAGGCACATGAAATCTTATATCCCGATTACTCTATATCTAAGTTATGTAGTACGTAAGTATAATTTATATCCTTGGTAATATTTTAGGCAGTTGAAGGTTTCCGAAGGGTAAGGTTGCGTGGCAGCCGGCTGACGAGATGACAATCAATCTTACATTTTCAGCGAGATTCAAGGTTACTAAAGGATCTTTCGTAGTAATTTATCGTACCATTAAATAAAAAAGTTTAGATGAACTGGAAAGAAATAAAATTTATCGAATCGGTTTGTGTCGGTAGTGTCCTATTAGATGGGTACCGCATAATATTTATAAATAAAACTATTTAACTCAAACTGCAATTTTTAATTCCACTTTCAAAAAATATAGCTTCGTAATTTTCCTTGGTTAATATTATTTATTGTTGCTTAAAAGATTTTTCTTATCAGTTGGGGGTATCTTAAATTTATTTTTGTTTCTTCATTTTTAAACTTTCATGATGGTCGGCATCAAACAGTTACAAATCGTGTGTAGTTTTGTCAATATTTGGATAATATCACTATTTAAGTATCTATCTAACCTACCTTCGTCTCTACCTTTGTATCCACCTCCACCTCTACCTCCGCTTCTATTTTCCACACTACCTAGAGACGGCTCTACCTCTACTTCTTTCTCTATATTCAGTTTAAGCATGATATGTTTACTGTGAATTATCGAAGAGTTAGGAAGGGAGCTGTTCTGTCATGAATATTTAGTCACGGTTGCCATGTGTATTTGCTATTCACCTATCGACACTAATTCGATAAGACTAAACACGACATACGTGCTGTAAGTTTTTAAAGATTTAGGTTCTTGGAAGACGGTTCTGGTTGTACTATTCGATCAAGGTGACCACACTATTGAAGTGTTATTAAATATCGATTAGTACACGTAATTTTATATCGATAAGTCAATAGGAAGCGTGTTAAATTTCATTTATTCGAATTCAGATTGCCGGATGCAGTTGGAAAACAGCTGATAATCTTCAAACAGCTGATCAGACTTTTTAAAAACATAACTGAGAACATTCTTAATTAGACAAGCTTTCAAATAAAACAAACCGCATTCATATCAGTCCACTCATTTGAGCTCCACAAATTGTCAGACAGTTACAATTATTAAAATTATAACACCCCTCTTTTTTGTCCGGGTTCAAACACAGTAGGTACGCGGCGGAAATGGGTGTGGTGGCTCTCCCGCTCCGAGTGAACCATTTTATTAACTATAAAGGCATCTTTCACGGATTTCAATATAAAATCTAGAATATCTCACTTTGGGAACAATTGGTCAGCCTTTTTATAAGCAAGATGTTTTATAAGTAAGCGATAAGGTATGAGTTTAGACATTTTAAATCGAATATCAAATTACATCAGTTTCTCCATACATCTAGAGGCAGCGCAATCGTGTTGCTAACACGATTAGGAACTAGTAAAAAATGTTGATCTCGTTCGATATTCGAAATTACATTTTGCATATCACAGTTCGTACTAAGAGTGTTGATAATTAATAATATTCATAAAATACACGGGGCATATTTTAATAGCTTTTTAAATTACCTGCAATGAATCAAATGGAGCTGTCTGGACTATCTTGTGATAGTTATTTTGTAATAGCCGCTCGAAAAGTTGTAACGTTACGAAAGATTTCCGAAGTTATTAAATCTTTTGCAAGGCTATAACGCCTAAACAATTAATTATAAAAACAGGGAAAAGGGCAGCTTAAAAAGTTTTCAATTGAGGTCTTTTACTGCCAAGCACTTTTCCGACTTCGGTATACGCGAAGGGAATTACTTTTCTTTCTGCTTTCTGGGAAAATCTTGCAAGGCTTTTGATTGACGCTAATACTTTTTCGATTGTTCCTTTGGAGAAATGTTAAGTTAATGATTAATGGTGAGGATTATAAGCATTTATTGTGAAAATATATACTTGTTACTTACTGGCGATGTAAGGAGTCTGAAACTCGCTCAAATTTATTATAGGGTTCCACTAGGAGGAATCCTTAGATAGAAATATCTGAAGAATATAACAATTACGTTGCTATTCCTGAATCATCTTCATCATCATCGACCCTTTACTGTCCTAATGTTGGGCACGGGTCTCCTCTCAGAATGAGAAGGATCTAGGTCTTAGTCTACCACCCTGCGCAAATGCGGATTGGTAGACTTCACATACCTTTTAGAACTATTTTTTATAGGAACTCTCAGGCATGCAGGTTTCCTCAGGATATTTTCCTTTATCGTTAAAGCTGGTGATAATCAATTTAATTATAAATATGGCACACATTGATTTTTCTGAATTATGTGCATATGAATGCACATAATTCAGAAAAATCTGAGGTGTGTGCCTCTGAACCCCGGACTCCTGTTTTAGACGCCGGAATCTTAACCACTGGGCTGTCACTGCTATTCCTGAATACTAAAATGGAACTCTTTGGAAATTTGAATTTCTTTGACGTAGAAAGTAAAAAGACAACAGCACTACACTGTTGCTGTAAAACAAAAATAGGTTCAGTGGTTTTGTCTACAGACTTCATTGACAAATACCAAGAAGTTTTATTAGGTCTTAAATTGTAATTAACTATCCGATCCGATTATCCGATGTATCGGAGAAAGGAGTTCCAACTCTTCCATTAAATTAAAGAATAACGGTGGTAGAAAGGTTGACGGAAAAAATTTCTTATTTGGCGATTAGTCAATTATTTAAAATTTTGGTTGAATTGTAAAAGATCAAAATTAAACTTGCAAAACAAGTTTAAGAAATGACAAAGGCCGCTTTTCTCGGTTAATAAAGATTAGCATAAGCCTTAAACTCGGAATTACGAATTACAATTCGCGTCCTTGCATTAATCCAAGGTGAATGATTTAAATACTTTTATCTTTGCTGTGTAGATAGAGGATCATTATTTCTCTATTAAATAAAATGTTACATTGTTTCTACATTATCCGATGCGTTATCGGTATCACACGGGAATAAGGGAATATCGAGAAAGAATTATATTAAAGTGGGTGGTATAAGCATTACATATACTTATCTGATCAAGTCCAGTAAGAGGTTTGTGTGTATTAGCTTAGAGCTGGGCTCGCTTTGTTTCAATTATAATTTAAGATTAACAAAATAATTAAACGACTTAAATTTACCAAACTGTCATTACTACATTAAAAAAACATGTATATATAATTACCTTATTGATAACCAAATCATTGAGAAGGGAAAGACCGTGAAATAATTTTCACGATATAAACTTCTGGTCAGAAAACACCGTTTGCAAAATCTTCTATACGCCATTATTGAACAAAAAACATAAAAAAAACTTATTTTAAAAATTTTAAAAATCCAACTCTTCAACTTACAATACAATGAACTTCAAATATGTCAAAATAATATCAAAACTAATCAAAGCTATCAAATGCCGTTCCTTGAAATCTCAGAGGAAGGACAGATAATGCGTTAAATACATTGAAATATGTCAGAATAATCAAATAAATTAAAGCAAATATTTTTATTGATAATTTAAAAAGTATTCATTTATATATAGATTTTTTGGCACAGGAACCATCTGTGGCGTCTCCAAAACACTATTAATCTGATCAGTGGTTTCGGAATGCAAAGGACATACAAACGTTGATTTTTACATATTATATAAATTATATTCTCTGATATGAATAACATCATATTATTCAATGTGATATGGATATAAGATCTCATACAATTGAAGAAAACGAGGTAAGACAAAGTGATTCCACGTTTAAAGTTTATGAAATGAGAAATTGTCGGGACGTGATACTGTAGAAAGATTAACGAGCAAAAGCTGTAACACGTGGAAAAGAACAAAGGAATGAGAAAATCTACTGAATATGTGTTATTTTATATTGTAGAGATAAATAAATGTGACTGTATGGTGTCGGTATTGTTGTATATAAGAGCGACGTGTAAAAACACTTCGTCTTCTTGATAATGTTATTAGTCCTATCATCGGGTTTTCATTTGCGAACATTTAACAACATTATATGCATAACGGATAACAAACAGAATTAAAAAGTTAAATATTAAGCATGTAGATTTAATTCAGCTAACGATAGCCTTCATTCTTCAAAAATTGAATATAATTAAATTACTTTTTATGTCATCATCATCAACCCTTTACTATCCCACTGCCGGACACGGGTCTCCTCTCAGACTGAGAAGGCAATCAGAAGGAAGGGACCTTAGTCTATCACGCGAGCCAAGTGCGGATTGGTAGATTTTACACACCTTTGAGAATCTTTTTTATAAGAGCTCTCGGGCATGCAAGTTTCCTCACGATGTTTTCCATCACCGTTCAAGTTAGTGATAATTAATCTATAATACGGACATAACTCAGAGAGATTAGAAGTGTGTTCCTGGGATTTAAAGCAGGGTACCCGTTTAAGAGGTCAAAATCTAAACCGCTGCTTACTCAGAGAAATCAGAGGTACGTGCCGGGGGGTTCGAACCCCGGACCCCCGACTTTTTATATATGAAGTAATAATTAGCAAGTGTTAAGAGCGGTAATAAAACGGACGGAGTAACGTCAATACTCTTTAATCGCAATCAAAATTCAAAATAAAATGGCTGGCAACAGCTTATATAGGCGAATCCCCACTTATTGGCTGGAAGCCAAGGGATCTGTTTGATGGTTGGCTGGCTGACGTCACATCCGACACACAAGTTTGCATTGTTTGACTGTGTGTGTGTTCATATTCTGTTGCAATTCTCCACAGTACAATTATACAGTAATTGTTGTAACAAGTTAGATTCGTTCTACCACATATAAGCACCTTTTTTTGCTTTAGTTTGCGTTGTGGATATAGTTTGGCTGCCTCACCTACGTCCGTATTAGTGCGACAGATGTTTTCGGTTGCAATCTACAATCCATTTTTCAACATAAGTAATAATTCGATTCAGAAGCCCCTCGTTCGTGTGCCTATTCAATAAGTTATGGCAAGCTTCAACGTGATTTTTATTTTCATAACAACACAGTTTTACGATTTAATTTTTCAGTGATTTGCATTTTGTTTCGATCAACTTTAAGGTTTTATTGAGTCTTGAAGGTTTTAAAAGTAGTAACTATAACATTTTTTTTAGAAAAATATAACTTTTTCCTCTAGGTCTTTGTATTAAATCTTCGATGGGTTAGTGAATGGAGAGTGCAAAATTCGGGTTTCACTGTTGTGGTTCCGGTATAGAGAGGCAGATAAAAAAAATATAGGTTTCTCCACCCTTACTGCCCCTAATATGAATTTTAAAGGCTCAATAAAGCTTACAACAGCTTTACCCGAATTGAGTCATTCGTATCCGATAGATCCTTCTCATTCGGATAGGAGATCATGGCCCAGCAGTGGGACAGTAAAGGGTTGATGGTGGTATGGAATAGAGAACATTTAATTTCAGATCATAAATAATCCGCTAGGAATTGTAAACTGTCTGGCGGTAATTAAAAATATGCTATACTAATTTCTCATTGCCTTGATGTTACTGTCCATTAGGTAGATTTATATTTCATCCATTCATTGCAAAGTGAACTGGCGTGTCTATAAATAAATTAAATATTTTCTTCAACACAGAAGGTGGATCTGAAGACATGCCTGCAGCGTCGGGAGCGGATCCTAGTGCTGAGCAAAAGGAGAAGCTTATTGCAGCAGTCAAGAAGGAGGTCAAGCAGTTGATGGAAGAGGTACTATAACTTGTATATTTGTAATTTGATACAATCCTCAGAGTTCTATGTGTATCTACATATCTATATATGTATTGCAACTTGATAGGGACATAATAAATTATTACTTTACTGTTGCTACAGTCCGGAATCGACAGTTTTGTGATGCTCATGGAATTTTCCAACTAACGGATTTGTTTTAATAGAATATTTCCTTTCTAAATTCTATCTGAAACCGATCAACGGTGCACATATAGATCAGACAGGCAAATGATTTCGGCTTTGTAATATTTTATGGATTTCTATACCATGTCCTTTTTATTTACATGTACGCGAAAGTTACGACGAAACGTCCACAAAATCGATAGCCATTTGTCACGAACCCCTAAACCGAAATTGATGGGTACTCTCGACCTCCAATAAATAGCAGCCCTTAGCTTGGGACCTCAATTGGAATGGCAGTATTTTCTACTTTTACGGATCATAAGGTTACCGCAACTGGTGTTTGTTTTTAATGGTGTTGAACTGAAATTATGTTGGTAAACTTTACGTAAAATATTGAATTTGGAAAAATAACCGAAGCCATCTAGCAATAAAATCATTGGTCAAGTGCCCTTCGGGCTCCTGTAGAAGAGTCCGTAAGTAGGTAAGTACCAACTTACCTACCTATGTACCTACTTATGTACCATATAATAAAAATTTAAATGTAATTATATAGGTATATACATATATATTGAAACATACATGTGTATTGACCATTTAAGAATACTATTTACTATATTCTTAACCTAAACTTACACAATCAGAATTGAAATAGATATATATAAGCGAGCGGTAATTTATTTTAAATAGAGGGTTTGACGATAGTTAAAAGTATAATACAAGCCGCTGGATTTTATCAGCGTCACAAAAAATCTTGTCTACCTACCTACCTGTATACCTACCTTCCTATGTACTTACCTACAGTAGGTAAATTCAAACAAATATATATATAACACTTTCTATGTCCATATTCCTACGATCGGATTCCTTGTGTTGTGGATGCCTAGATCCGATACAAAGACGAACACACAAACACCCAGTTTTAGAATATAAATCTAAATTCATTTATTTATGTATATTTTTTGTAAACTTTGTTTACACAGGGCGAACTTAATGCCTAATGGCATTCTCCACCAGTCAACCCTTGGAGAGGACGAAAAGTTGCGGTAGATGTTAAAATAAATAAAAATATACATCTAAATATATACGTACATACATACACATTAATACACATACTACAACATACATATCGTCGTTGCGCGTGCAATACTGCGGAAGAGCAGTTTGTAAATACCGCGGAACAGC
>DWOP01000087.1:0-12035 GCA_018251135.1 Cephise aelius
ACTACATTCAAAATCGACAGGTTCCCGACGACGTTTTACAGGCTTTCGTTTAAACTTCCGAGTTTTCAGGTCCTTATCTGCCATATGTAAAACAAAGTGTGTGATAGGGTTCTCTTCAAGTTTCTGTTTTGCTTGTTGTACATTTTTCATGAACAAACATCTTAATTTAAGTCTCCTCGCTGTTGCAGCTGCATCACTATCCATGTACTTTTTTTCCAACATTTGCATTGCTAATTCCGGAGGAGTTTTTTTACATTTCAATCTTTCCAAAGCCACTTTTGGGTCATATATTGCTCTTGCTGTACCACTCAATACACTGCCTACGGCTGAAAGACCCAGTTTTCCGACATCTATCAATGAATCTACCGCGAGCATAGTGTCACTAGCATTCTTATACTTTTTAACTCTTCTCTCTAATCGTGCATTGCGTTTGATACGTTTGATTCGATTTTTCTCCTCTTTTTCTCTTAGGAGGTAAAGTCTCCTTTTCAAATCCGCCTTTTTGTATACTTCTCTTTCAGCTTTTCGTCTGTCCATTTCTGCTTTACATGTGCAAACATATCGGTCTCTCAACTTTTTAATTCTCCTAGATTCTCGAGTACAAATACGACTTCCGCATACACAAGGTTTATATTGCTCAGTGGTCCCTGACTTACTTTTTATTCTCTTTGATTCTATTGAGCATTTTACACTACCACATATGCACGGCTCACTTTTCTTTGTAGGATCATTTTTGGGAATGAGTGGTTTTCCTGGTGCGCCAGTAATTTTTTGTGATTTCTTTGGTGGTACTGAGATTGTAGCTCCCTGATTTAGACGTTTTTTAGTACATTTACAGCAAGTGCATGAATCATCATGTTTAAGTTCCTTTTGATTGGAATTTTCGTCTTTTTCATGATCTTCATTATTGATTTTTTGAAGTACTTCGCGTTTATTGAGAATTTCATAATTTGCCGAATCAACCCGCATTTCAAATGGAGCATTACCACACGGACAAGTGGCAGCACGAGCCTTTTGCTGAGCTGATACAGGCATCTGTTTATCAGCAAGATCGGAATGTTCCTTTTTTTGTGCCAGCGACTTTTTTTCAGTGTTTTCGGTGAATCCTCTATCACCAGCTCCTTTATATATTTCAGCTACATTTAGTTTTTTCTTACAACGCTGGCAATATGGACAATTATCGGCAGACTCTGAATATATAACGGGCTTATTATTAATTTTCTTTAGGCACTTCGTAAGCATATTAAATACACCTGGCTTTTCCTTATTACTTTTTAAATCATGAGACTGAACTGAACAAGAGTAACAAAGTTTTGATCCTTTGCTAAATCCACGTTGTGGGAATTCCTTATCTTTTTCTGTAATTATACTCTGCGAGTATTTAGTACCGTCAGCGAAAGTTACTTTCATCTTTTGAGTTTTAGATATAGATTTTTCACGTTCTACCATTTTCGATTGTTCACCATTTAATATTTTGGTTTTAGTACTTTCAAGTTTATTAATTTTTCGTGTAGTATCTTCACTTTGGAACTCTGGATATATATTTCTTGTATCTCCATAATTTCTTGGACATACTTTGGGACATGTTTCATCAGCAATTGTTTTAGCCAATTTAACATCTTTTGTCTTTTTGGGTTTTACCACAATCTTAAATTGTTCATTACGTGAGTTATCGTTATTTTTCAAACTACCACGAGGTTGAGATGACGTATCAGTTCGTTTGAAAAATATTTTAGCGCACCGAAATAAAATTGAATTATTTAAATTGTTTTTTGTGTCCAGTATATTTGCAGGTATTGAATTTTTACTTTTTTTTGCCGTTAATCGTTTTCCTTTGTCAAATATCAATGTATTCCGCCGTTTATTATCATCGCCAAATTTTGTCTGCGTTTGATTGCGTATTCTCTGTAACTTATCTTTATTGGAAACTAAGGTCTTGCTCTCTTTTTTATTGAACTTGCTGGGAGTATACGGTAGAATTGTTTGCATATCATTTTTCGTTTTTGTTTTTAACGTTGATTTCTTTTTCCTGTAACTTGGACAATTATGAGGATCACATAATGAATTGAACATTTCTTTATTTTGTAGATATTTTTTATCAGTTTTCGTACCAACAGTTTTAAAATTATTTTTCAGCATTGGTTCCGTGGTTTTAGATCGACGCACTTGTCTTGTTTGATTTTTTTTACCTGCCTGTTGAGTTTTTAGAATTTTCTTATTAAATGGTTCCACTGATACTCTCCCAACTGTTATTGTTTGAGGATATTTAACATTGATTCCTGGAGGAACTACATTTTTATGTAATATCTTTCGTTGCCGCGAAGAGTTCTGTAGTTGCAGAGTACAAAAACACCTCTTTAAAATATTCCCTGCTTCAGAAGATTGGTCTTTCATTAGAGCACGATAAGCTTGTGCATCCTGATGACGCAATTTTCCTTGATTAGCTGCAACATTTTTATTCAAATAAGATTTGAAACTTTCATCCTTATCTTTTATTCGAATTTTGTTTGGACTACGAAAAACCGCTGGTTGCGTTTTGTCCTTAAAAAAATCTATACTGAAATTAAAGTTCGAGCCAATTCTGACAGCACGTTTGTTTCGTCTATCTATATGCGTCATTCGAGGTGATTTAAGCATAAGAGATTGTGGTTCAGAATGAGGAGTATACGCATTAAAATTTGTTTTCTTTACAACAGACTGATTTCCGTGAGCTCTTAATTTCAATGGGTGATATCCTACAGAAGCAATCGACGTATTACCCGTTCGAGTACCAGTATTTCGATATTTACGTCCTCTTCTGTTCATTTTATCTAAACAATCATAGGGATCACATTCTCCAGGAATACACATAAGTGGTGGACATTCATAGACACCCAATTCATGTGGTGTAATATATTTATTTTTAGTTACAGTCATTTTATCTTCTGTCATAACAGGCGGTGGTTTTTGTTGCAATGGTTTTAATTTCGATTTCATTTTGGAATTATTTAAAAGTTTCAATGTACAGAAACATCTTTTTGGTACGGTATTAGCTGCGGAATTCATTAAATGTGTTTTTAAAAAAGGGCATTGGGAACCTTTACAAAGTGTAGTTTTTGCTATACTATCAGAGCCTCTAGACGTCGTCCGTAACTTTTCAGATCTAGTCTTATATTTTGGAACTTTTTCAGCTTTCAATTCTTTATATTGATTGGTCGGTTGATTTGCATTTTCTTTGAAAAACTCGACGTTAAAGCTGAAATTCGAACCTATACGTACTGTTTGTCTATTATCACTATCTGCTTTATAATTTTGAGAGGAGTACTGATTTATCTCTTTACCACGTCGTCTTCGTTTTGATGGAAACGTAGTACCTTGTGAATGCGATCTTTGCCTCTGATGAAATTGAGCCTCAGTATTTCTTGTAAATGGTCCTATGGAATTGGTTGCAAAATGTCTTACGTTACGTTTATAATCTGTACCAAAATCTCGCACTTGTCTTTTTTGAATTCGTTTTAAGCACTCATAGGGATTACACTCTCCCGGAATACAAACATTAGGTTCACATTCATAAGCTTCTAATATTCTAACTGGTTTCACATTTTGTACTTGTTTTGGACTTTGGCTGTAGGTAGAAGTGCCTTTTATTTCATATTTAACCGCAGGTGTTGGTGGATTTTGCTGTAATTTTCCAACTTTGTTAATTTTGAAGACACACATACATTTTTTGATAAACGTGCCTACGGCAGAATTTTCAGACCTTGGTCTGTTTAGTTTATTTTCATTTTTTAACTGTAAGGTACAAAAACAGCGTTTCAAATGCGGTACTCCAGTTTTCGCGGATTGCATATTCGTAGAAACCTGCGAATGTACTCTGCGGCCAATATGTGATAGTTCAGATTTTGTATTATATTTCTTAGGATTTTTCAAGTACTGTTTCCTGTCTAAATGTTCCCGAGGAGAATTTGTAACAATTTCGGGTGCAATCTTTTCATTACTTTTATAAAATTCTATGTTAAAACTAAAATTAGATCCGATGCGTACAGCTTGCCTCGAACGATTACCAGACTTTAGTTCCCTGACTTTTTCAACATATTTTTTTTGTGTAGTTTTATTAGACCTCGGACTTCTATATTTTGCTTGTAAGTATTGATTTTTCGTTGCTCTGTTAGCAACACTACCGATTGATTTTCTATTAGAATATTCAGTAACAGCACCAAAGTCTTTTGTGTTCCTTCTTTTGATTCGTTCTAAGCATTCTACAGGATCACATTCACCTGGGATGCATACATACGGTTCACACTCATAGGGAAGTAGAACATTGCCACGGAAATTATTTTGTAATGGTTTAACTTCTAACACTTTATGTGATTGTGTTTCAACAGATTTCATTGGCACTATTTTTGGTTCCATCTTATTTGTATTTTGAATTTGATCAACTGGTCTTTTCAAAAGTTTCATAGTACAGAAACAACGTTTTAATAAAGGATTAACACCAAATGTTTTTATTGCTTTTTTGTCAGTTTGCGATTCTCCTATATTAGGTTGTCCAGGCCCAGTCCCAGTCCCTTTCATAAGTTTTATTTTTGGTTTGGTTTTATATATAATGTTATCATCAGGGTACGTTTTTATATCCCTAGGTTTTTCTTTTATTTCACTGCCATCTATATTTTCTTTATAAAATTCAACATTAAAACTGAAATTGGAACCTATTCTAACAAGATGTTTATTTGGATTATTTGTGTATTTTCTATCAAGTGACGTTTGTTCCAATACGTGTTGATTTTGCTTATATTTTTTTGCAACTCGTGCTTGAGCTATGCCGTCTTTATGCCTTTTACCATCTCTGTAATTACTAGCCACCGGCTGTGTTCTGACTGATTCCGTTTCAGATGATTTTGAGTATTGTTTAGCTAACCTTTGTTGAATCATTTTATCGCATACATACGGATCACATTCACCTGGAATACATATTCCAGGCTCACACTCATAGGGCTCTAAGAGTGGCATTCGTATCTTATCTCCATAATTGGTGTTTGTCCGTTTATCTACAGTCTTAGGTCGTACTTCAATAGGTTGACGATTATTTTTTTCTTTATTTCGCAATCCAAGTAAGCAAAAGCATTTTTGCTTGAATGTTGAAATATTTTGTGTTTGTGGAATTTTAATGCCTTGCAGCTTTGCTGTACAAAAACATCGCCGTATAAATGATGCTGTCATTGTTGACACTTGATTAGTGGGAGTTTTTATCTGTGCATCACTTGTAGAGCTTTGCATTTTCCTGCTACTTTGAGAATAACTACTCTTTAAATGTTTTCTTATTCTTTTTTCTCTTGCATTGCCACCATATGGCTTCAGACTTTTCACTTCATAATTTATTTCTTTTACCTCTGATATTTGAGGAGCATTTTTGTAAAATTCAACGTTAAAGCTGAAATTTGAACCAATGCGAACTGCTTGCCGTGAATGACGTCCGGAAACAGTTGAACTATAACTATTAACATCTTCACTTTTTTTCATACCTTTTTTATGAGTTTTTTTGTGTTTGACGTCGATACCGGGAGTTTGAAGTTTTCTTTTAATATACTTCCCTTCACTTGTCATACTAGAAATTGATTTTTCTCCATGTGATGTGGTACCGACACCAAAATCTGTTCTATTTTTAATTCTTTTTAAGCATTCATAGGGATTGCACTGTCCTGGTATACATATGCCGGGTTCACATTCGTAGGGTTTAAGATTATATATGTGATGTTTAGGAATATCATGGTATTTAATTATAGGTGTTCCAACTTTTATATTACGGGATGTTATACTTGGTGGCTGTAAAACATTCATGTTTGCATTTTCTCTATGCATTCTACCTTTTTTCTGCAACTTCAACGTGCAGAAACACCTTTTCATCCTAGGTGCATAATGCGAGCCTTGGTCGACTGTCAACGCAGTTGACTGCAATTGACGATCTTTACCATACCGATTTCTTCTCCCTTGTGCCCCCATATGTCTTGTACTATAAGTACGTTTTACGGGTTCCTTATAATATTTACTGATTTCATTTTGTCCGTGCACTTTTCCAGGGGATTGTGAAGATTTTTTTGAGAACTCCACATTAAAGCTAAAACTTGATCCTACACGGACAGCTTGTTTGTGTTTGAACTTACTCTGGTTTCGTGTTTTATATTTATGCGGTTTTGATTCTTGTGAATGGCTTCGGGCATGTCTTCTAAATTGGGTACTTCTAGAACCTGATCCTGTTTGAGTAGTGTAACTCGAAATTGACTTATTTGCCGACTGTGTACTAGATGCTTTGTGTGCGTTTTTCATTAATCGTCTCATTATTGCCTTTTGACACACGTAAGGATCACATTCACCTGGTATACAAATGCCTGGTTCACATTCATAAGGTTTCAGATTATGATTAAAATTTTTGTTTCCAGTTGGTCCTCTTGCATGTGAAATTTGCACATTCATTGCATAGAAACATCTTTCTAAGTGTCGACTAATGCCGTTAATTGTTTTTGAGTTGTTGACTAAAAAGGACGGTTGACTAAATAAATTTGTACTTCCGAGAGGTTTGTCGTTCATACATCCATAACTAAAGCTCTTTAGCGGACGGCTCATTCCATTTAATGTCAGATTATCTTCGTCCAAATTAAATTCTCTTATAAATTCAATTTCCACACTCAAGTTTGAACTAATTTTTAACGGTTGTTTTAACTTCATGGGCACTTCCCGTACGGGGAAAAGTTTTAAAGTATTGTATTTTGATACAGAAGTAGTAGCAAACTTCTTAAATAGAAATGAACTAGTGGAAATTGAAATCATTTTATTGGATTCGAAAACTTGGAACATTTTATGTTGGGATGTAAAATTGTGATGCGATATTATTCCAGTTTTAGTAGTCATAGCTCTACTAACTGTATACACCTGTGGCGTAAAATATTGATTTCCTAGAGTCCATCGAGAGTGATCTTTACGGTATTGCTGTTTTGTCTTTTTTTGTAGATTTAAAGTACAGAAACATCTTTTCAAAATTGGTCGCACTAAAGATGACCGGTGAAATTTTTTTGGTTCTAATGACTGGGTATCTACATCTACACGATCGACGCGTAGCTTGGCGACCTTAATACCTCTATCTCTATGCATGTTTTGTTTGGCTTTGGCGATTTTTTCACTGTTAGGTTGTTTAGTTAACATCAATGCTTGGGGGCGCTGTTTAGAAATTTCAATACTGAAATTAAAACTTGATCCAATTCGTACTGCTTGTTTAGAATTCATAGATTCGTATGTTTCACCAGATCCACCCTCAAATGGAATGGCTTCTTGAGGTCTTCCACCTACAATTTTATTATACTTTTCTTTTACATATGTGCCTTTCCGAAGTAACTTCGGATGTGCTAGAATTGCTGCAGACGTTGTATTTGGATTTTCAGTAAAACTTGATATTGATGTCACTTTTGGTTTACCTGTAAAAACACCATAATCTCTAACATTTATTTCTCGTTTCTTAATTCTTTCCAAGCATATATATGGATCGCATTCTCCTGGTACACAAAAATATGGTTCACATTCGAAAGGCAGTAACTCATTATTATGCCTCCATTTAGTTTTTGTTCCTCTATCTATTGTTCCTGTTGCTGGTATCAGTTCACCAAATGTTTGTGTATTTGCTGTTAACATCCTATGTTTTATAATTCCTTTCTTCTTGGTTTTTTTGTTTTTGTATAATTTCAATGTACAAAAACATTTTTTAAGAGACGGTCCTATATTTTCGTTCACATTAATAACTTTGGCGAACATCGATTTATCTTTTTTATTATATTCTTGATAACCGCCTTCTTTGTACTTGATCTTCTTATATTTCATCTCAGCTGGGAGGTTCGATACGTCGTCCTCATTTTCTAAATGCTTATCTTTGTAAAACTCAATATTAAAACTAAAACTAGAACCAATACGCACTGCCTGCCGTTGTGGTGTTAAAAAATCTTCCTTGTATCTTCGAGGCGCACTCGTTTTACCTAATTTTGTTGAAACTACTGTAGATTGGACATATTTAGTTTTAACAGGAACGAAAGGCCTCAAAACTAGACTTGATGCAGATTTAGTTCGACGTGAATTTGTATAAGATCCTCTATCGTATGTTTTTAATTTATTATTTCTCAAGTCTAAATTTTTTTTACAAATTATTGGGTCACATTGACCAGGAATACAAACTCCAGGTTCACACTCGTATGGGAGTAGTTCATATTCGTTGAGGAGTTCTAATCGGTTTCTTTTTTTTGTTTCAATATGTTTATCAACCATGACAGGAGAGATTCTAGTTTTAGTTTTTACGGATGTAACAGTGCCAGTTGTTGTCGTTTTGATTTTTTTTCTATTTCCTTTAAATTCAGGGGCTTTTAACCTACAAATACATTTCAGGAATTTAGTTTTCGCTTGCGTATACTTCGTTTTTGCATAAGCACCTTTATTTTTGAAAACTTTGTTTGAAGCATACTTTCTTATACCACGAGTATGTTGTACATTCTCCTTTATGGCTGGTGTTTGTGTCTCATTCTGGTAATCTTTTTTGTAAAATTCTACATTAAAACTAAATTTTGATTCTATGCGTACAGCCTGCGTACGAGACGAAGGGCTTTTATTTATAGTCAAATTTTTATCGGACGTTGGTGTAAAGCGCTCTTTTTGTTTTACTTCCATTGCTATATTTTTATTAGCTGTAACAATTGGTTTCTTTGTTAAACTTGACACCGATTTAGTGCCAAAACCAGTGTTCGTTTTTATGCTACTAACTCGTTTCCCGATTGGTATCTCAGCATATTTCTTTGTTTGAATTAACTTAGCGTCGTGTCGTTTAGGTTGTAATATTTCTTTCTGCGCACCTTTAGGTTCCAATGCTGACTTAAGCATAATTTGTGATCCTTTGTGACGACCATGTATCTTTCTATGTTTAGCATTACGTGTATGTTGTTTAACCCTATTGTTATCAGTCATCAATACACGAGAAGGTTCACTAGATCGATTAGATGTTTTAGAAGCAGGCTTATTTTTGTAGAATTCCATGTCAAAACTAAACGACGACCCTATACGCACAGCTTGACGGCTGTGGGTATCAGGTTTTTCTTTTTTTACTTCTTTGGTTTCAAAGATCAGGCGTTGTTCCATTACTTCATTTTCACCTTCAACACGTAACATTGGTTTTTGTATTTTCGTGTGCGTCGCAATAGCTGTAGCATGTTGTCTTGTTTGAACGCTACTACTTGATCTTTTTAAAGGTTCACCAATATTGACCTTCCGATTAATGGTTTCATACTGTATTAAGTGTTTACGATCTCGCTGTAAATTAGTCTTATTTTTAACATCATGTGTCTTACCTACTTTCTTTTTATTTCTCAATTCTTTTCTTTCATATATTTCATTTTCACCTTCAACACGTAATATCGGTTTTTGTTTTTTCATATGTGTTGCAGTAGTCATAGCCAATTGTTCTGCTTGAATGCTACTATTTGATTTCCTTAAAGGTGCCTCACCAATATTTACATCTTGATTAAGCGTTTCATACTTTGTTGCATATTTGTCATCCCCTTCTCGATTACGTTTACGTGTCCTTCTTAGTTTTAAAATTTTGAAGCATTCTTTGGGCTCACAAGTATCAGGCACGCATTCTAAATCACATTCCCAATCTTTCATTAATTCTTTGCGTTTAAGATAATCTTTAAATTTAACTATGGAATCTTTTTTTATTTTAAAATTTGTTTCCTCTTCCGGATACTCTAGATATTCAAATGCTTCGTCTTTTCGCTGAAAGCCTTTCATAGCTTGTAAAGATTTTCGTGCACCTGTCTCAATATTGGCTTTTAATTTATCTTTAGCTTGTTTGATTTGTTCTAAAGATTTCTTTGCTCGAAGTTTTATGTTTTGTTTCATGTTCGCAGTAGATTCACTAAGCTTTTTCATATCTTGCTCTAATTTATCTTGAAGGTTCCTATACTTCTGATGTGATTTTCTTGCAAAATTTTGTAATTTTGTTTCTTCTATTCTTTGTTCTTCCGTGGTGCGGATTGGTGCTAACGGAACAGGACGTATCTTTTGCATCATCTCCTTAGAGTATTTTTTAATTAAACCGCTGAACTTAAAAGTACATGTGCATGGATCAGATCTTATACGTTTCGTTTTGAAACGTACGCCTCTCTGCTTATATCTTTCTCCCATTCTACTATGTACTTTTTGACCATATTGCGCTCTTTGGCCGTATTGCGCTCTTTGACCAAAGTGCGCTGTTTGGCCGTATTGAGCTCTTTGACCATATTGCGCTCTTTGACCATAATGCGCTCTTTGACCATATTCTCCCTTAAATCTTCGACTATAAGATCGTTTCAATGCGTGTCCTTTTTTATCACTTTCTAAAATTTTAGTTTTTGAAGCGCAACTGCAACAGCTACAGCATTCACTTAGTTTCCTTGCATCAGGTACTGCACCTTTATCAATAATATCGACAATTTCTAAGATTGCGCCACTTTTCCCCGTATCACTTAGAGTTTTTATAGCGTGGTGATGTTTCCCTGGAGTTAAATCCGCATTTTTATCCAAACTTAATGTGCTGTCAGAAATAAGGCGAGCTCTAAGATCATCATAAACTGCCCTGGTTCTCACTAATCTATTAAGCAACTTTCGTTCACGTAAAGGAATATACTTTCCATAATACAAACGATCTATCCTCGAGCCATGTGCAATATACTTTCTGATAGAAGGTTGCTCAGACTCACTTTTATACATACAGGATGTACATGAACAACTTTGACTGGCGCTGTCCGACCTGTGTACAGGCTTCATGGCTGTAGTGTTGCTTTTCCGCAATTCAAGATAACATTACCTTAGGAAGACAAACTATAACACGATATCTTCAAACAAAATTTTCATACCACAAGCCTCTTCACTATATAGTTCACAAAACGTCCACCTGAAAAGTACAGTCTGAGTAAGGTGGTGAATTAAAAATTAATTAGATAATACATAGTCAAATTTATAATCCGCTTTGGCCTATATGTTCACCAGACGTAGGAAGACGATTTGGCTTGAAATTCATTTCGTATAAATGAAATTACGTATACAATAAAAAAAAAAAATTCCATTAAATAAATTTGTGTTAAATAGCGCTTTGCTATTTCATAGTACGGCGTTCTTACTAAATACGATATAACGGAGAGATAAACATAAACGGTGAGCTTTAAACAATAAGAATGTGGGGCAACCACCCCGGTGGCCTCCAACCTCCCCTCATAGCCACCCGAAGCATCGCTTAGGATATCACTGAAGATTAAGATCACGTTGTACAGAGACAAATAGATGTTGACTCGTCCACAGTCCGAGGCGAAATGACAAATAACAATTTCTATAAGCAATCCGACATTGTTGCTTCTTAGGCAGACGAAATTGTAACGTCCTCTGACAGGTAGAAGCGTGCCTTTATATAGGTAAAATTGGGTTGATTCAGATAGAAGCCAAATGAGGGTAGGTGTGTTATTCTGTTGATAATGAAAAGGGACGCGCCGACAGATATGTTATGTGCTTAAGTATGCTGCCTTACGCCTAGAGCTATCTGGTGCATTCGGTCATAAGCGGCATGTCAAAGTGAGGTGGAAACTGTGAAACAAAAGTAGGGATGTCGACTAGACGATTATGTAGGTTTGGCATATCCTAGACCGCGTAGACCAGTCCAGTAACTGTCGCGCCAAGTAGCACTTGACTACAATCAAACGTCCTCATTCCGTCTGAGGAAGCGTCACTGTCACGTCTATTCCTGCCTATAGCAGCAATGGTAGTAGTGCCACTTACTGAGGATACTGGTTTGCAGTTTTTTTTATGTATCTTAACTTAGCGAAAACGCTGACGGGTTACCCGATGAAAGGTAGTCACCGTCGCCAACGAACATTTGTACCCCACCACCTACATGGCGCAAAAATGCTTCGCCGGCTATGAAGATCTCTTTTAACATCTTTTTTGAAGACCCCCATATCATAGCGTTCCGGAAATACTATTGAATAAATAGTTCAATG